>PVLC010017413.1:0-33791 GCA_004027655.1 Graphiurus murinus
CAAAAAGATTCATGGGATAGGAGTCATAATTTAAAAAAGCAAAAGGTTGAGAAGAAACAATGTGTTAGGTAAATGCAGGTTCATGTTTTAGCTGAAAAATAATTTGTTTCAGGGGTTCTCAAACATAGAATATAAGATATCAAAATGAACCCCATGGTTAGCAGTAGTTTCAAAAAAAAGTATTTAAATTTTGCCATCAGGCTGCTTATTAGAATAATTTTTGGTAAAAAGCTAAGGACATGACACTAAAATATTTCTCAGTAGAGAAGTTCTGTGGGTAACTATGAAAATGTGGTTTAGGTAAGTTGTTTTCTGCTAATATCACTTGATTCCTGAATAGAACAATTTGTGAAGGGGGCTGAATTATATGGCCCTTGGCTACTTAATCATATATTCATTGTTTTAGTCAGATTTTTAGTAAGAAGAGAGTTCAAGGTTGATATATGGGAAGATATTTGCATCCAGATACCTGTCTTGCTAATTACGCATTTGTGATTTCCTTTTACCTTGGGGAGGATATTCTGGTATCCAGCTGAGAATAGTTACATGTTCAATAAACAGTTATAAAACTTCTTCAGTAGTGCACTAAAACTATGCAACACATTAGAAACACAAAGACAAAGAATGTACAGTTCCTCTGTCACATTCTTGTTGATAACTTCTAAATGCTAATGATGGAGCTTCATGGTATGCTTCAAATGTATCATTTCATCTGCCCCCAAAGCAACCCCACACCTAACTTCTTCACTGCTCTAATTCCTTTTTATCATTGATTTAAAAACCATCTTCAGCTGGGTGTGGTGGTGTACACCTATAATCCCAGTACTTGGGAGGCTGAGACAGGAGGATTAAAGGTCAGCATTAGCAACTCAGCAAGGCTCTCAGCATCTTAGGGACAGCCTGTTTCAAAATAAAATAGGGATAGAGTTGTAGCTCAGAGGTAGACAACCTTTGGGTTCAGTCCCCATATTATAAATAAATAAATAAATAAATAAATAAATAAATAAATAAATAAATAACCATCTCCATGAGAAACTTCTCTGAATTCCTCCAAACAAGGCTAAGATGAATGATCCCACATTTCTTCAAGTAACACACCTCACCTAACATGTGTGTGCTTTTGTTCAATATTGACATCCGTAGGCTTTGAGAATAGCACCTAGTCTTACTTACCAAGTAATCAGTAGAGTGATTATTTTACAATAGGGATTAAATGATAATTTGTTGGTTATGCTATTGATTGGTTGGCAGCTATCCAGAATCAATTCAATGATCCTCTTTTTGGCACTCTCTGTGAATCAGACACTGTGGTGGGCACTCCAGATACAAAAGAGAAAACTAGTGTTTTGTTCTCAAAAACTTTAGAGAGTGATTGGGGTTAAATACAGATGCAAAGAAGAGAAAGATAATTCCTCACATAGAAAGTATACTATCTCTATAATAATTCACAATTTACATAGCATTTCCATGTTTGGTCTCACATCTGGGTGAAATAATAAGCAGCTCCACATGTAATTAATCATTTACTTCCATTTCACAAATGAATAGGCTGAGCATGAGCAAGGGACCTTTCTTACCCCAAATCTCCTGGGGCAGAGGCAGCATGAGAGGGCTCAGTGGGTACCGTCCAGTCCCACAATTCATCCAAGAGGGGTTCTGACTCAAAGCCAAGAAGTAAAGGTGTAGGTTAGAGTACTTTTGAACCTGGAAGAAAGTGTATCTATCACTGGATTTGTGGAGTTCTCCTGCATGAAAGACATTTCTTTTAAATGTGTCCTGGGGTGTCAACAGGTAGTATATAATTGATCAAGTATTTGGTGAGTGAAGTGACTAAACATCATCCCAAAGGAAGGCTTAGCATCAGAGAATTATCGTTCATTGGCTTCCCTTGACAAGGGGTATAAATCAGCAAGTGGATGCACTCGTCTTGCTTGGGGAAATTGCAGCTTTATAAATAAAAACACTAATCCGTGCTGCGGCTGCCCAGCCTTTGTTGCCAGCCCACAATTTAAGTTTCTGACCCATTAGTCCTAGGGAACTTTCCTATTGCCTGGTGTTGAATATCTTTTATTCTTTTAAGTAAAATTTTGACATATATGATAATAAAAAACAAATGCATACTCATTTATAGCATTTGGAAGATATAGAAAAATAAAATCATTCATAATCCTGCTAACCTCTTCTTCCAGTCCATTTCCCAAATACTGGGATTACAGGCATGTGCCACCATGCCTGGCTGGAATTCTTTTTTTTTCTATTTTTCTACTTTTAAAATCACATAGTGATGACTATTTTAATATCCAGGGTTCCCTTTTTTGTTTTAAATTTATTTCTCATATCCCTTCAATGAATAAATATGGGACAACTCTTATACACGGGGATATATTAGGCATTGGCGATAGAATAAAAAGCAACAGAGCCATGTCCTCACAGAGCTTACATTCTACGGTGGATATCAACTGTGAGCAGCCTGTGGAGTGAAAAATAACAAAATAGAAGCACAGGGGATTCTAGGGGAACACAGAGGGCACATAACCCAGAGGTGAGGTTCATGAAGAGGCTTCCAGGAGTGAGTGATTTTGAGGGACAAGAAGAAATTGGATAAAAAGGGAAAATGAAAAGCTACTTTAGACAGCTGAAATGGTGTTTGCGTGGCTCCTTGGGGATCTGAAATATAGTTATTACATCTGAAACGTGGAATTCAAGGTGAGAAGTGAGAGTGATGAGGCTAAAGAATTAACAAGCCCAAGATCAAAAAGGGCAAGATTTGGGTTTTGTTTGAGACATTCACCTTCATCTAGAGGGCAATGTGGAATTACTGAGGTGTTTTAGGCAGGGAAATGATGCTTAAGGTAAGATTTCTATAAGGTAAGGTTCCCAGAAGCCAAATTACACGTAAAAGATGAGGCCCTTTAGGCTCTTGAAATACATTGCAAAATCATTTTCCAAAAGGATTGTCTTAATGCTTACTTTCTATGGGCATTAGATTGAGAGAGCCCATTTGTTGTCAGGTAGAACAGTATCTTCGCTTTATTGAAACTGATTGATGTCCTAGGTACTTTTCTAGGTAGTGCCTATATACAGTTAGTTATTGAAAATTTACAGCATCTCCTTCAGTTTAAGAATATAACCTCCAGAATTGGACAGAATTTCCTGAAAGTTACAAAGAAAGAATGATTTTCCCAAAGTCAAAGAAGAAACAAATGACTAGACGTAGGATCTAACCTAAGTATGCCTCAGTATTAGGGTCTGTCTGCTCTCTCGTAAAAATGTGCTTTAATGACTCTAAATACATTTAAATTTACATAATTCTCATAGAGTATGAGCCTAAATGCACTATATTGCCTAAGTTTTATTTCTGTAAAATAAGAATGATATAGAATACTTCTTGACCTCACTGCAATTTGACTTTTTCAGGGAAACCTTGTTAAGAAAGAGAACAGTGAAGGTTAGGTGGAAAACAGATTTAGTTACAGGTAGTGGCTTCTTTACACAGTACCCTTTATCTCCCCTGTTACCGCCACAGAACAAACTGTCTCCCCAAAATTAATGTTTGAAATAGATCAGATGCAGCTGTCCTTCAGAGTTCCTGACCTCAGCATGTAATAAAGGTAAATAATTTAAATTTAGTGGAGGCTTGCTTCTTAGTGACATCATCTTGTAATGCAACAGAACACTTTGTCTCTCTAGAACTTACTAGTTCTTATTGTGTCCATGACTGTGAATTATCCATGTTTATAGTCTCCCCACTACACACTGTGGGGCTTCCCATCATTGCTAACTCTCAGCAAGAAAGGGTGTAGGCAGTTATATGGACTGAAGGCTACCATACCTTCAGTATTTGTGAATAATTCCTTTCTCCCCAGTTTTTTTTTTTTTTTTTTTTTTTTTTTTTTTTTCCGGTACTGGGCAATCTACCTCTGAGCTATACCCCCAGTCCTATTTTTTATTCTTTATTTTGAAACAGGGTCTCACTAAGTTGCGGAGTGCCTCACTAGGTAGCTGAGGCTGGCTGCCAACCCAGATCCTCTGGTCTCAGCCTCCAAAATGCTGGGATTACAAGTGTGTACCACCACGCCTGGCTCTCTCCCCAGTTTTATTGCAATTATATGCATTAAACATAGTCCACTGATAATTCACAAATAAATTTCATATAATAGTATAAAAAAAAGGTCTTAAAGAATGTACAGAAATATTACCCAAAACTGATACTGGAAAGGAGCAATAGTGTAGGTCATCAGGTCATTGAATGAGTCAGAGTTGTTCAAATTCTTACTACCCTTGTACGTTTTGGAAAATAAGCCTCTTTGTGGTGTGTGTGTGTGTGTGTGTGTGTGTGTGTGAGAGAGAGAGAGAGAGAGAGAGAAAGAGAGACAGACAGACAGACAGACAGACAGACAGACACTAGGGATTAAGTACAGGGGCATTCCATCTTTGAGCTATACCCCCAACCCTATTTCATGTTTTATTTGGAAACAGGGTCTTGCTAAGTTCCTGAGAGCCTCACTAAGTTGCTAAGGCTGGTCTTGAACCTGTAATCCTTCTGTCTCAAACTTCCAAATCCTGAGATTAAAGGTATGTGTCATCATACTCAGCTCCAAAATAAACCTCTTTAAACTTTAGTTTCCTCCTTTGATCATTGATGATAATAATAATACCTATTGTGATTGTGAAATGTGGCTAAATATAGAAAATATATCTACCACTGTATTTGATATATAAAATAATCCAAACAACTAAATAAAATTATCTAAATATAATTATTGTTTTATAAATCCTAGATATTTATATACAAGTTATTTTTCAAGTATTAAAACATAGTTTCAAATTTATCTCATAGAATTAAGAAAACCATCTTTATAGAATAAAGTAAAACACTACTGTATTAGCTGGCATCAAAAGTCCTGAATTTGGGTCCAGGTTTCACCACTGTGATTCTTTATGAAAGTCATACACCCTCTTGTACCTTAGTTATCTCCTTTTTACTCAGGGTATAGCCTTCTTAGGGTTATGATAATATTTAAGTGGCTGTTTTTAAGTAGATTATTTTGTGATGTTATAGTCCATTCCAAGCCATTTTTAATAGACCTATCCAATGTGGCTGCTAAAAGGAATATAGCTGTGCCTTTAGCACTAAGGAAATAAAAGGGATAAGATAGGGAGACGGGAGTTCTTCCTTGGCCCATAGCAGGAAGCAGATCCTTCAGGCTGGCAATTCAAAGTCCAGCCCCAGGATTAATCTCTACTCCCCTTATAGAACACTGACAATGATCACAGATGGGATTCATGGACCAAAAGGCAGCTCACAGAGGCATGGAGATGACCATGTTTATTCATAGTATGACTGGCTGTGAGACATCAGGCTTCCCCTGAGCTGGCAGCCCAGGATAGCCACCACAGCTGCAGACTTTATAGAACATTAGCTTTAGAAGTCACTTTTGAGGTCACTTAACCCATTTCTCTCATTGCCACTCTTTACAAGATGGCTCCAGAGCACCTACCTTTAAGCTCAGAAGACACCTGCCACCAACTTGTCCTAGGGAATCATCTCCAGTCCTTCAGGTGAGACCTGCCAGGACAGATGTAACTTTGACCACATGAATTAAATGACTATGCCCTTTGCCTGGCCTTGCTTCTTCATCCACCCCTGTCCTGTTATTCTGACTTTCACTTCCAGGCTTGAGGATTACTGCTCTTTTAGGCCCTAGCTATATTCTACTTTTGTATTTGTTCTATACCCAGTTTCTCTAGTTTTCAGAGCTCCTATTTCCACATCAGCACTGAGAATGACCCTGTGACAATTTCTAGTACCACACAAGAAAAAAGAAGTAACAGCAAATAGTATTCTACCAGTTGGACCATTTTTGGGTTCAATATTTTAGTTATTAAGTACATCAGAGAATGTCAAATTTTTGATACCCTTATGGATGACGGCAGCAAACTGTGGTCTTTGGATCAAATTTTGCTTGACTTCAATTTTGTAAATAAAGTTCTGCTGAAAAACAGCCATGATTTTTTTTGTTTATATTTGTTCATGGCCACTTTTACATTGCAATGGCAGCATTAAGTAACTGCTATAGAGAGTACATGGCTTGGAAAACCAAATTATCTGGCCTTTAACAAAGTTTGCTAACCCCTGCATTATTGTAAAAAGAACTTATAGAATCTAAACTATGGTACTGTACCCATGGATATCTGTTAATATTACTATTTTCTGTTAAATGTCTGAGACATAAAGAGGCTCAATATATTTATTAAAAGCTACACGAGTCATTTTTCTGAGTAATTGACGTACTGCAATTATTTTACCTGATTTAACAATTTCAAAAGGCAGAACATAATTAAAGAACAACAACAGAAGGCAAAGGGAAAAAACCCTCAAAACTGAAATAGAACTGCATCCTTGATTACTCAGAGAACATTTCAAGGTCATCAAGTTAAAGATAAATGCTCACCCTCCTCCTCCTTCCTGGAAGGGTGCAGTACCGTGATGCAGACAGATAGTATAGAATAACCTTGGTTACACAAAATTGACCTCTGAATGTAGTTCATCAGAATTTGCAAGTGTGGTCTGCAAATATTAATCTTATAAGATTTTGCCTATTTGGCTATTTTTTTTTATCTAATGAGCTTGAATTCCTCTAGAAGAAGGATTGCATTTTGCTTTTTATCTTGGTCTTCTTATCAGTTGCTACAACACCTAGCATAATGTCTGACATTTAGTTGATCTTCAGTTCATACTTAAGGAACTGAACTGAATAATAACTATTTACAAGCATAACTAACACTACTCATTGGCTAACTTTACAGGTATTGTGGTCACATTATCCCTTGCTAGCTTCTACTCCGGAAGCTGAAAAGGCTAACTATTGCTTTACAAACATCTCCTGAACTACTATAGGCCTGTTGATTGTTTGGTTAGTGATAATTAAGCAATTGTTGGTTAGGGAGTTTCTGGAAATCTTCCAGTTATCTGATAACAGGTATAAACACAAATGGTGGAGTCCTTTCTACTCCTTCTTGCCTGGATTCTGGAAGAGATGCCTGTTGTTGGAGGAGCTAACTTGTGAATTCAAGACTAATAGATTAAGAATATTGGAGTAGAAAGGTGAAAGGGATCTGGATACTTAGCAGTGCCCCCACTCAAGTCCCAGTTTCTCCACATCCAGATTTCTTTTAATATTAGAATTATAAATCACTCTTTAAGCCTCTATGAATTTGAATGTCTCTTACTTGAAAGAACACAAAAACAAACCTGATTGTTTCAAAAATCTTGGTGACAAAATCATCAACAACAATTGATCAGAATCATCAGCCAAGTCAAAGCAGATTTACACCTCTCACAACTATTCTTATGAGAAATCTTGGGGTGGCCAGTGACAAAGTTCCTTGTCACTAATTAGAAAAGCCTCATTCTTACAGGGATTGAACTCTTGGGCATTCTACCTCCGAGCTATAACTCCAGTTCTTTTTATTTTATATTATTTTTAATTTGAAACATGGTATCTCTAAATTTCTGAATATCTTGGTAATTTTTTGAGGCTGGCTTCAAACCTGAGATCTACCTTAGTTTCTTAAGTACTGAGATTACAGGTTTTTGTCACCATGCTTGGCTAAGGAATCTTTTGAAAGATGATAGTGGAGATGAGAAATATATTTTTTTTATAATCTACTATAGCCCAGATACTCTATTGGTCTTTTGTATAGGTAATCTTATTAAATCTACACAATGGCACTCTAAGGCAGTATCATTAGCTTATAATGTATATGGAGACCTTGAGTTCAAAGAGGTCAAGAAGTCCTAAGCCTAAGAAGCAACAAAGATGCACTTCAAAACAAATTCTATTTAACTCTAAAATTTATAGTGATTCTAAACTGTCATGCTGCTTTTCAAAGAAATGAGCCTTTGCTCATTCTTAGATTGTCCATGAACTATCAAAGAAGCAAATTCAAATAAAACATTCTTTGTGAAGAAAAATCAAACTTCTCTCTGTAATTCAGATATAGACTTCTAAATCTATAGCACTCAAAAGTCAACATCTCAAATTTGACTGGCATTTGAAAATCTCTTTTTCCCCAATAAGAATCATCTAACTTAATGAGTCATTCAGATAAATAAAACCCCAAGTAAGCCTTTATGTGTAACACAGAAAACAGAATGCTTTGTGTAGCATGTCTGTTTGACATACACAAAAAGAAATAAAAAATCCCCATCAATTATGCCCTTTATGCCCACTTAAATTCAGCAGGTATATTGCTATAGACTCAGTTGGATCCCCTGTAAATTCCTACTTTGAATCCATTCATTGTAAATTCCCATTCTGATAGTATTTGGAGCTGGAAACTTTGGATGGAAATCAGGTTTAGTTGAAGTCATGAGGATAGAATATTCACATTGAGATGAGTGCTCTTATAAGAAGAGACATCAGTGAGTGTTTTCTCTTCTCTTCTCTTCCTTCTTTCTATCCTCCTCCTCCTCCTCTCCCTCTCCTCTCCTCTCCTCTCCTCTCCTCTCCTCTCCTCTCCTCTCTCTCTCTCTCTCTCTCTCTCGGCATAGGAACTAACTATCTATAAGTCAGGATTAGGGGCATTATTAGGGTATAGCCCTGTTGTTGCAAACTGATCTCAGACTTCAAACCTCCAAGACTATGAGAAATAAATTTCCGTTGTTTGAACCACCCGGTCTATGGTATTTTGTTATGGCAAACTGAGCTAAAAAAGACTTCCTTTAAAACTAACAGTTACCTCTCTTCTACTTCCCTTTATAGTAAAAGAACAGATGAAGACTAAATAATTTTGCACCATGTGTCCCCAGCCCTAACATACCCACTTTTGAAAGGCCTGTTTTGAATCCATGTTTCAAAGGGAGATTTAGGAAAAGAAAGCAAACAGATAAAGCATTGTGGAAACATTGATGAATACAGCCTTTCCCAGGAGCAAGGAGCATTTCACCATGTCTAATTATGCTCAGGTGGGTTTATCACTCAGCAGTGTACCAAGATTAATCTGACTGGAACTCAGAGTTTTAGTGGAGTTGCCATTCACCACAGTCTGAGTCCCCCTCAGCAATAGAAGAGGAGCAGTCTTTTACTGACAAAATATGTCACATTTAACCTCCACTAATAGAAAAAAAATATGGTAGAAGAGGGAATAAAATGATAGAGTTTTCATTTTATAAATCAAAACCCATCATTTCTATTGGACAGATGGGTATAGTTTTTTTTTTCCTAAGGTCCATTTTCTTACCTTTAGGTTTTTAAAGACAAAAACAGAACACAGTGGCTCTATTTTAATTAACAAACTATGATGAAACTATCTTAAGCCTTCAAATGTATAATATTGGGAAACATGTCATTACTAGGCATACGAGGTATTGAGGGATAATGACTAAAACTCAGATGAACTTTCTTTACAGTGGTGAGGATTTCTGAGAATGAGATTCTAAGCCCTAGACTCTATCTTCAACATGGTTAGGTGGATAGCACCGTTACTCTCATTTTACACATAGGAAAAGTGGATTCAAAGACATTCACTATTTGTCCCTGGTCATATCTCTAGAACCAGATGAGTTCAGTCTACAACTAAAAACTTTGGGCTCTGGTTCTCATGTTTGTTCCAGTTTACATTATGTGGTAGTAGTGTTTTTGATGGTGGTGGTACAGGGAACAATGACAAATAAATATGCTTTGAACACCTATATAAAGTAGAGGGTCTCTAGTAGACCCCAGGGCCATGAAGAAGGAATAAGGGCAGTTCTTTCTGAGCATATTTAATAAAAATGAAATACTATGACTATGATTGTGTTCAATATTTTTTGAAATTGAAATTTAGCAAACTTGCTTTGCTCTTGGAGCAGCTCATATTAAATGGAATCATCTCAGAATCAGAAAAGCTTTGGAGGTGATCTTTCTCAAATCATTGTACAGTGCATGCATGCCCTCTATCAACTACTCAAAGTGTCTTCCCCCTGAAAATACGTAGGGGCACATAACTCCTTCTTTGTTCAAGATGCTACTGAGTCTGTGGTCAGCTTCATCCAGAATTTTATCTATATATCTACACACACACACTATATTTGTATACGTTTATATATATATATATATATATATATATATATATATATATATATATATATATATTTTAGTTTATAGTACTATTTTGTGGATTATATTATTGAATACATGAATAGTGCTGAGAACACTGTTCTAGATAATAAGTGCCTCATAGTGGCATATATGTACAGACATATACACACATACAAATATATATTACATACACATATTTGTATTTGTATATATACAAATATATATAAACACATGCACATATGCATAATATTCACTAAAATATAATAACAGTTTAGCTATTAGTAGTAGCAGTAAATGTAGTAATAATAATTACAATAGTGATCCCAGATTTCTCTATATAGTTATAATCCTGGTTGTAGTCAGTCTAAATCTACTGAACTTATATAAAATGCAATTGCAATTATTATTTTATTTCAAAGTTTTCCTAACTTTTGACTCTAGAATATGTGCTTTCCTTCATTGGAGGCAGTGGGGTTCTCTCCCAATCACTTTTTTACCATGACAATCCAAGTTAATACTAGAATCAAGACCAAACCCAGATTCTTCACTCAGGACTTCTCTCCATATAACCTGTCTCAGTTCTTTTCATGGTATTATATCAAATTTCTTTGTGGGTGCTTATTTTAATACCCCTTAAAACCACAATTAAAATAAACCTATTTTATAGCTTTATGAACACAAATTTGGCACTTCTTTCATTGAGATCTTTCATTTCCATCTAAGAATATTACTTTCACAATGGCCCAAGGAAAGGAAAAAAAATTCTGTCTTATTAAAGATTATATGACATACTTTTCAATAATTTGGATGAGTAGGTAAATTTACTAAATATAATAGTAATGACACATTAACATGAGAATACATTGAAGATTTCTTTTCCTTCTGAATGTGGCAAGTTGATGACAATGTTGTCACACAATATGAGCAACGAGAACATCTAATTATCCTCATAGCCACAAATAAACAGAACTCTTGTCACTGATTGAAAAATAGAGGAGACTTTCACTTTGCAGAGAGGCTCTTACAGCCTATCCTGAGGCATGGGCTGTCCACCAGGCTGTCTTCTGTGATTAGCACGCAAGGAACCGCCTGGGTGAGATGCCTAGTACACATTCACCTCCCTGAGAACAGGACTTGAGTATCCTGTTTCCTGCCCTATTCCCAGGAATGAGAGACATAGTAGTTGACACATGATAGGTACACCAATAAATGTGTTCAATAACCAGGAAATGTGTATCAGTTTTCCTTTCCTCTCAAAGACCACTTTCTTTTCTAGATGGGGTATCATCCAGCCTCAACTTATCAAGTGGATTTTAGGAAGAGGAGGAGGAGGAAGGAGGAGGGGAAGGGAGAAAGGAGGAGGAGAAGGAACAGGAGGAGAAGGAGGAGGAGGAGAATAAGAAATAATAAGAAAAAAATAAGAAGTACAATTCTCAAGGCCATGCCTACAGTGACCCACTTCCTCTAGCCATGCCCCACCTCTGAACCTTGCTGCACTGGGGACCAGGCTTCAACACATGAGCTTTTGTAGTTACTGCAGATCCAGGCTATATCACCCTGCATAGAATGGAAGCTACAACTCTTTCTCAGTGACTTTGCATAAAGCCTATCATTTAAGAAACTTGCCTGCAATTTTTGTGTGTCTGTATGATCCTAAATTTATTTCTATGCAGAAGCCTTTAAATATATTGAGGACATACTGATGACAATTATATTTGAGGGACTACTATGTAGAGTTATGTACTCTACATCACTAACTTGAATGATTTCCATGCAATCCAGTAGCTATTATTGATTTTCCCTTTATAGATGAGAAAACTGAGATTAAGCTAATTTACCCAAGTCTATTTATCCACTAAATGGAAGAAGGGCAATAGGCATCCAGGTCTGTCTTTGATGAAGTGCACACTTTCATCTATTTTTGTTTTTCTTTTGTTTTTCATTTATGCTGTCAGTCTGGAGTACACAACACAAAAGAGGACCCTTTGCCCTTCAGCTGAATAACAGCTCTCATTGCAGGGGCTCAGCTCCATTTACTCCTTTGACATTTTAAAGGGTTATGAAGAAAAAGAAACTTGGAAAGCAGTTTCTTTTTTTTCTTCCATTTTTTTCCTTTGGCTTATTTCTAAAAATCAGTTGATATAGGGTGTGGGGGAGAAGGGCAGTTACAAATACTACATTTATTTTTGAATTTTTAATTGGCATGGCAATGTGTTGTCATTTAAATTTCAACCTAGGCTGCCATGAGTAAGAATGTTGTCTACTCAAATTAGATTGCAAAATTCGACTTAATTTGATCACAAATAGAATTCTTCATTCAACTTTGGTTTGAGTCCTACTTTACCAATACAAGGTGACTCTCATACCTAGAAACCATGAACTCAGCCATTCCTTAGTATGTTTCCTCTCTCTCTCTCTCTCTCTCTCTCTCTCTCTCTCTCTCTCTCTCTCTCTCTCTGTGTGTGTGTGTGTGTGTGTGTGTGTGTGTGTGTGTGTGTGTGTGTGTGTGTGTGTGTGTGTGTGTGAAAGGTAAAAGTTTCTTAATGCAAAGTTTATTTTCTCTCAGTCTGGGTGTCAGCAAAAGCCCTTAGAATTTTTTAAAAGGAAATAAATGTTCTCTAAAATTAAATTCGGGGCACACCCAACCCTCTGCAGAGTTTACTAAGACCTGCACTTTTGACTGTAGACAAAAGATGCTGCCAATCACCAGGACAAATCTCTCTCTCTTTTTTTTTTTTTTTTTTTTTTTTTTCGGTACTGGGGATTGAACTCAGGGGCATTCTACCTCTGAGCTATACCCCCAGCCCTATTTTTTTATTCTTTATTTTGAAACGGGTCCCACTAAGTTGTGGAGTGCCTCACTAGGTAGCTGAAGCTGGCTGCAAACCCTGATCCTCTGGTCTCAGCCTCCCAAATGCTGGGATTATAAGCATGCACCACCATGCCCGACTCTCTTTTACTTTTAAAGGGTAACAGGAGCCCTTCTCAATGATGTAAAAAGATCACCTTAGCCATCATGCAATTTCTTGGATTTAACCAATCTACTTCTCAAGGATATACCATTCTAAGGCTGTACACACAATCATTTGCCCTCTCATTATTTTTTCACTCTTCTTTAATTTTCATTTATGCATTTATTTGGAGTTGTCAGAATCATTATATTCCCTGTTCCAGGCACATAATGGGACACATGGTTTGATTTCCTTCAGAAACAAACTGTCAGATGTGCATAGGAAATGTATTGGAGAGTAATCACAACTGTGGGTGAGCAAAAGAAGTAGGACAGGAGTCGATCATGGTGGTGCATGCCTGTAATCCTAGTGTTTGGGACACTTAGACAGGATGGTCGTAGGTTCAAGGTCATCAGGCAGTAATTTACTAAGACCCTGTTTCAAAATATAAATATATAAATAAATAAATAGTGCTTAGGATGTAGATCAGTAGGAGAGCACCCCTGGATTCAATCCCCAGTTACCCAATAAATTAGGACAGGAGTCGATCATGGTAGTGTATGCCTGTAATCCCAGTGTTTGGGAGACTTAGGAAGGTCACAGGTTCAAGGTCAACAGGCAGTAATTTATCAAGACCCTGTTTCAAAATATAAATAAATAAATAAATAGAACTTAGGATGTAGGTCAGTGGTAGAGCATCCCTGGATTCAATCCCTAGTTACCCAATAAATTTTAAAAAATAAAAATAAAAATGACAGGGCTAAGATGAGTTGAATTCTGTTGCAGTGGTAATAGAGTCTTCTTCCTATTCATTAGGGAATTGTGGGATTGGATTGGCACTTCAGAGTAGGCCTGTCTTGAGGGAATGGGTGATTTTAACTGACTCATCTGGTCAAGGATGCAGGCTGTCTTCTGGGAATGGGCACAATCTGGAAAAATAAGCTCTTGGAAAGAGAAGGCAGTTTCCAGGATTCAGTTGAAAACTCTAAGCTGCAAACACGTCCACAGTCCCAGCTTACACTGGAGCATATCACAACACATGATTTTTTTCAGTGCTGGGTATTGAACCCAAGATCCTGCTCTACCACTTGGCTGCATCCCCAGCCCCAACACTTACACTATAAACCAATAATTGTATGCATGTATGCTCCAAAGTCTAAAAATCAGAGCCAAGAAGTTTAGATAACACTTTTAGAGCCATTTGAGGGGTTGTGTCACCGCTTTATCCCAAATGCAAAAGAAAAGAAAGAAGGGGAAAAGGAGGAAGGGAAGAAGGAAGAAGGGAAGAAGGAGGAAGAGGAAAAAAGAAAAGGTGGACTCTGAATTTTAGCTAGTTTAAAAAGTATTTTTATCGCCACAAGAAAACGATTTATGAATTTGCATGCATTTCTTTTTTCAGAGTTCAAATAATCTCTATATTATTTATATTTTATCAACTGCATCATAGTCTCACATCATAATGTACTTCAGAATGATAGTGATAAATATGCACACAAAACTTGGTGAGCTCCGTCCCCACTCCATCCCCTTCCCCAAACATGATATTGAGACTGGCATTCGATTATCATATAAGTACATAAAACCAATGGAAGCAAGCACTTCCAAAGTAGATTGTCCAAGTAAGGACTGTATGTCAAATCAAAGCTAAAACTTAAGAAACCAAAAAAAAGAGCAGTATAATCTTTTTAAAAATACTATGGGGAAAACAAAACAAACAAAAATAGAACACTAGGGGCAGGTCATGCATCTGTTAACGACCAAGAGAAAGACACTGCAGGGACTGGAAACTTTTTCTAGATGTATGGCAGTGAATCTACCTCCTCATCCATTTCCTCCTTAACAATCTGAGAAGTCGCTCCTGGCCAGCTCCAACTCATCACAGGCTGCATCTTATCAGTATCTCACCATCACCTAACTTATCTTCTTGTTTCTGATGTAGAGTCTCACAGCTACCACTTTCTAAGTTCCCAAACCATCCTTCACATTGTGGTCAGAGTATTTGATCATTCAAATCAAAATCTGCCACTCTCCAAGTCAAAACACCATATTGCTTTCCTAAAATCCTTAGCATGGCATCCAAAACTAGTTTCCTTCTGTTTCTCTAACTTTATTCCCTACAAGTTCCTCACATTCACTTACTGCTTTCCATCAGTCCTGAACATGTTCATTCATTAATTTATTTAAAAATTATATATTGTTACATACACATATTGTGCTGTTAGAGATAAAAGGAACAGTAAATAATATATATAAATATAAAAATAGCCTTTCAGTCAGATGCTCTTCTTTTTTTACCTGAAATGCTATTCTCTCTCAATTAAGAAAATATTTATGCATTCCCCCTGAATCCAGCTCAGATATAACACATTTTATTATGTCTTTCTTGTAAAAAATAATCTAATTTTCCATCCACTCAACAAATGTGATAAAAAAAATCCTCTTTTTTTTTTCTTGCCTTGGACCATTGCATTCCACATACACATGCCTCTATGGTGTGCTGTGTATTGAAACTGTAAAATATTTTTCTGTGTATGTATTGAAACTGTAAAACATGTTTTGAATATCTGATTATGTAATATATGACCCATATAAAATAATCAGTGTTGAATATACACATATATAAACACATTGATATATTTCTGCAGGCATATATATGCTATGTTATTAAAATAAAAGCTCTAAACCTACTACTACATGTAAAAGCTAGAATATTACCACTATTACTGTTTCTACTTATGTGCCTCTTCCTGGGTTTATCTTTTCATTTCACTCCAGAAAAATTACTATCCTGAAATTTGTGCTTTTAAACCTCTTCATTTTTTGTTTGCCTTAATATATGTGCTTTTATTCTTGAGCAATATATTATTTACTTTGCATTATTTTTGATATTTGAAATTGTAATGTAATCACATAATGTGCAATTATTCTGAAGTGAAAATGAATAAATTTCAATTACACACAATACTGCCGATGAATATTAGAAACATAATGTTGAATAAAAAAGCAATTAGCAACAGACCACATATAGTATGGTACCATTTTAATTGCAATATACTGTAATTATTTTTAGATGTGTATATTTTCCACTAACCTATGAGTTTTTTAAGGAGCAAATTCATTTAAACTCATCTTTATAAAGTTTATATTTCTTGGCACCTGGCATAATGCTTATCCAATCAGAAGCAGTCAATACATATCATTGAATTGAATTGGACTCATTAATCCATGTCCATTCTGATTGTTAATCATCTCTTAGATTCTAGGTTATCTGACATGTCCTATTTTGATTTGCTTTCTGATTTCAGTCTCTTTCCAAACTTAATATTGCTCTATGTAATATACTTTGACATTCCAACTATACTCCTTCCTGTGTCTAAAATTATATTGGTCCTATTTATAGCTTTGCTACTATAGCGATAGGACTAGCAGATAGAAGAAATCCCTGACCAATCTGTCATTTTGAAGTACACAATACTTTCTTGTCTTTTCTACTAACAATATTTGGTATAAACTAGCACCATGAATTATTATCATAGTTCTAAATAATCACACTGACTCAATTGCAAGGAGCTGCATTTAAGCCTTTGGTTCTTATGTGTCAGATTCCTTAACAGGGACTACAATGCTGAACAATTATCTTTGGAAACTCTATGGCATACATTGCCTTTCAAGTATGAATTCCTAGAATAGTTCCATTGTATTAGAAATAACTCTGCAGATCATCCGAAAACCCACTAAGTACAAGAATTGCTTGTATAGCATCATGATCATGTAGTCCCTCAGTTTCACCTTGTATGTTTCCCAAGGCACAAAGCTCAGTAGGTCATAGGTGACCTCTTTCATTATTGAGTGGTTTGGAAAACAATGAAGGCTGGGAAGCTGGACTTCTATTTGAATTCCTGCTCCTTAGAGACCTTAGTCAAACTTCTTGAAATCCCACAGCCTAAGTTTCCTTATCTATAAATTAATGTTAAACATCTACCCAAGAATTTGTCTTACACACTGGATCATCAATGAGTGTGAGTCTGCTTTGTTGTCCATTTCCTTTTCCAATTAAAACCTTTCAGGGATATAATGGCTTGTTTGAGTTTCCATTTTATAGAACCATCAATCTCTGTTTCTTCAAATGGCAAGATGTCTTCCCTCTGTGATGCTCCAAATCACACATTGCTTAAACAATGATGATATTGAACATGCTTTGGTCTTTTCTGCCCACTACTCTTCTTTCTCAGTTTTACTCTTTCGCTGTAATAACTAATAGCATTAAGAGAGGTCACTCTATAACACTTTTGTCTCTCAGTTGGGGTGGAAGGATGAGGAAAATAGAAAGAATATCTGCAATCTGTATTGATAGCATAGGACTGTAAACAGAAAACAGTGTTCAAATCCAGAAAGTGCCACTTATGGCACAATGTTTATATCCAAGGCATACTAGTTACACATATGTAAACCTGATCTTCCCTTTAACACCTTAGATTATAATCTCCTGGGAGATTAGAATTGACTTTTATCCTATACTTACACCTTACTTAATTATATTATTTGAT
Source organism: Graphiurus murinus (assembly GCA_004027655.1). NCBI lineage: Eukaryota > Metazoa > Chordata > Mammalia > Rodentia > Gliridae > Graphiurus > Graphiurus murinus. The sequence continues at coordinate 17,584 of PVLC010017413.1, forward strand.
AATGAATAAATATGAATATTAAATTATATTCACTGAGTTTCACTTCAATACAAAGAAAAGTTGAACTTTCCGCAGGCAAGTCCCTTTTACTCCATAACCCTTACTTTCTTCATTTGTACAATGGAGCTAAGAACACCTACATTCTCTATTCTGAGTGTCATAAATGAGAAAATCCAATAAGATAAAGTTTATAAGCTTCCTAACCACTTGGTAGACTCATAAAATGATTGTATATTATTATTATTATTATTATTATTATTATTATTATTATTATTGCTATTGTTGTTGTTAGATACACTAATATTGTGTTCTCATCTATGTATTTCCAGTGAGATGATATCATTATCTTGGAATAAAAAATACATTTTTAAAAAAAATTCTTGTTACTCAAGATTGCATTCACCCATAGGACTACCTCCTTCCCTATTCACATCTTAAATTTTCCATGACACCTGACTTTTTGTGAATTCCAGATTGGTCCAGTCCTATTTCCAAACATATAGTGGAGATATGACTGGAGAATCAGGAGAGTTTGTGATTGGGATGCCATGCTTTGTCATGAGTAGTTTGTTTTAGCTACTTCATGATGTCATTGAAACTTTCTCTGTCTGATTGGTTTATTTCCTCCACTGAGGAGACACAGAACTAACTTCACAAGATATTGTTGGGGAGGAAATGATGCCACTCCCGCAGGGAGACGATCAGTCAGGGTTATCCCTCTTACCACAGCCCTGGACACAACATCAATTCCTGTGTACATTCTTTAACTTCACTCTCTGAGACTCAGTCTCCAAAAATGGATTATATGAACATTCAGAGATATTTTAAATATTTATCATTTTTTTAAACTGGGAAAAAGATAGCCTTTTCTTTTCTTTTTTTTTTACAATGAAGAAAGGACAGTTTATTCAATAAATGGTTTTGTGAAAAATTAATATCCACATATAGAAGAAAAAATTAGGCCCTTGTCTCACCACAACATGTATAAAAATCAATTCAAAATGGATTAAAGACATAAATATAAAACCTGAAACTGTAGAATCACCAGAAAAAAACATAGGAGAAAAGTTCCTTGATGTTGATCTAGGCAATGATTTTTGTATATGATACCCAAAACACAGGTAACAGAAGCAAAGATGAATAAAATTACAGATGAATTATATTCTACTGGGTATACATGCCACACTTCATTGATTTATTCATTGATGGACAGTTAGGTCAACTCCATGGGGTGGCTATTGTGAATTATGCTGCAGTGAACACAGGGGTGCAGATCTCTCTCTGGCATGCCGGTTTCACTTTCTTTGTAGGTACACCCAGAAGTGAAATTGCAGGATTCTATAGTAGATCCTGTTTTTTTTTAATTTTTATTTTTATTCATACATTGTAAGCATACATCTTTGTTAGGTACAAATTGATAACGATATATGTGCTCACAATTCTCATTTGACCCCTTCCCCAAATTCCCACCCCACTCCCTCGCCCTCCTTCCCTCTCAAGTTCAGTTTAGTGAGTGACCTTGATATACATTCGTGTGCCCCACACACACAATATGCTACAGAATATTTAAGTTTTTATATATTAAAAGACATTAAGTACAACTGACATTGGCAGTTCCAGAATTCAGCTTTTCTATGATTATGATGGTATCAATGACAATTAACATGTATTGTGCCACTAATGTTGCTACCTGTGTAAAGATACTTCTGACATAGTATTCTTCTTTCCTGGATGTTGGGAGTTCTGCCTCCCTGATTAGAAAGTGCTAGAAGCAATGACCTTGTCTTTCTCAATTTTGCATACTCAGAGACTAGCATAGTTCTTGGTTCTGTTTTTTCACCATGAGATGGGGATAGTAACAATATAAGTTGTACTTGACAAGGTGGTTATAAAGAGCAAAGGAGATAAATATATAACCTTGTTATCAAAATTCATATGTCTATTATTATTTGTCTCCAAAGTATCTAAGTGATACATATATCAAACCTAGATAACCCTTTTAAGACCTTAGGTTATAGTGTTCTGGAGGGCTGGAATTAGTTTTTATCCCCTAATCACTACTTAGTAAGTAATATTATTTGATAAGAACTAAATAGAGATATTAAAATAATAATAATTTCAATTCTCTACCATTAAAGTTAAACTTCTGATATCAATAAAATATTAAAGATTATTAAAATAATTTCTAATATTTATGAATTAAATAATTAATTAAAATACATATCTTTGAAATCCTTCGTGAAAGTGACTATTAGTTTAGAATATGAGAAATAATAATAATTTGTTTTACATGTATGTAGGCATTTATAATTTTATTAAGGCTATCTAATCCTCAAAGGAAGCATAAGCATATATGTTTTATAAATACCTGAGGATCTAAGAGGTTAAGGATCTTGGCAGGTTCACATGGAAATTTAGTGGTTCAATTTTTAGGTAGTATTTCAGCTCCTTGAACTGATGCTTTATTTTATTTATTTATTTATTTTTTGCGGTACTGGGGATTGAACTCAGGATTGTACCTCAAAGGTGTACCCCCAGCCCTATTTTTTTATTCTTTATTTTGAAACAAGGGCTCACTAAGTTGCGGAGGACCTTACTAGGTAGCTGAGGCTGGCGGCAAACCCAGATCCTCTGGTCTCAGCTTCCCAAATGCTGGGATTACAAGCATGTGCCACCATGCCCAGCGGACTGATGCTTTCTTTTCAATATAATTTTCCCATAATATTCTCCTATGTGATCTAATGTATTAGTAACTAAGCCACAACAGTTACTAATATCAAAGACAAATTTGTATTCATCCTTAATTTTCTACTTGCTTTTCATTCAATATATATTTTCTATAGCTGAATTTTGCAAGTTTTCCTCTCAGAAGCTCTTTTTTTTTCTTGTTTCTTATCCTATCAGTGTTTCAGTTACTCAACTGCACTCAAACATCTTTATCATGTGCTAAATACATTCTAGAAACTAACCATAGATTAACCTACCTCCTAGCTTATTGTAAACAAACAAGCCAGTCATGTTAGTGCACTCATGTAGTCCCAGAACTTGGGAGGCTGAGACAGGACCACCACAGGTTTGAGGTCAGTCTCAGTTACCCTGTTTCAGTGTAAGAAATAAAATAGGGCTGGATGTGTGGCTAAAAGTAGACCACATTTGGGCTCAATGCCCCCTCAAACAACAGCAACAATAACAACAACAACAACAAAAGGAAAAGTCTTTCTGCTAGAAATCTCAGCTCTTGGAAACTCCAGAGGTAGTTTCCTTGCCAATGTTGTTGCAAATTCTGCCATCATCGTGAAAACATTGTTCTCTTAGTGCCTGTCTGGAGACTTGGTGTTAGAATGGGTTGCTAATTGTCCTGGTGTTCTGAACATTGGCTCTCTAAAATACTCCTCCAAAACACAGTGCTTTACAGGCATACATTTGGAATTACTATACACCAAATCAGGATTCACAAGCTCATAGGCCTATGTGAGTCTCTGAAGCACCCTTTAGGAAGAGAATTGGTTAAATTTGTTAATCTCCTTTTCCTAAATATAACATGTGATTTGATTTCCTTCAAACATACTAATCAGGAAACATTTTAGGAACATTACAGCTGATTACGACTTTAGCAACTGTGAATTATTTTTTTTATTTTTTGTGGTACTGGGGATTGAACCCAGAGGCATTCTGCAGTTGAGCTATATTCCCAGCCCTTTTTATTTTTATTTTATTTTATGCTTTGAAACAGGATCTCACTGCATTTCAGTAAGTCTCACTATGTTGTGGAGGCTTTCCTTAAACCAAGGATCCTCCTGTCTCAGCCTCCTAAGTACTAGAATTACCCAAACATTTTTATTAATTAATTAATTTATTTATTTTTATTGTACTGAGGATTGAACCCAGGCCCTCATACATGCTAGACCACTGACCTATTACCGCTGCATGTACTTTTTCAGATTTTGCCTTCTGATTAGAAAATCTTTTTGGTGACTCTAATCATTTATCTCTTTTTCACTTTAATCAAGCTCCTCTAGAAATTGTATTTTCACTCTTTCTACCTGGCTTCAATGCAAAGTCTAGATAAACCTTGGCTTTCTCATTGTTTCCTCATATTTGAATCTAGGGAGTCATCTCTCTTCCTCTGTGCTCTCACTGCAGTAGACTTGATATTTGTGATACTTAGCACTTTTATATCTGCATCTGTATCTAAACTTATAGCCTATGGCAAATAATAATTTAGCCGAATTATTCTTTATATTTTGTGTTTTAAAGAATTGTTCTCTCTATCATAGATGTATAAGAATATTCATATTGTCTACTCATTAGATGCTGGTAGTAAACTCCAAGTCATGACAACCAAAAATGTCTCCAGAAACTTCCAGGCATCAGCTAGAACACAAAATCCTACCCTCTCCTCATGTATAAAATATCTAAATCTATACGTATGTATGTATGTGTATATATAAATATATAATATGTATATATGCACAAATACGTGTGTGTGTGTGTGTGTAGAATACACACATTTGGACTGTATATCAATACTGATTGCTCTTCCTCTGTGTTAGGTATCAGACTCAATAGCATATGTTATCTGCTTTAACTTTTATGATGATCTTCTGGGGTATTAACAGCACTAGTTTAGACATGAGGAAGGTAAAGCTCAGAAAGAGAGCTTACTCACCAGGAATCCACATTGCTTCTTTGCTCCATGTTACCTGGAAACTTCTGAGAGCAGGATTACTGTTGCTCTAAACTTTCTATCTCCCATAGAGCCTATCAGGTAGTTGTTGTATAATAATAATAATACTAAAATTGGTGAACCATAAGGAATAATCTTAGGCTTATTATATGAGCTTGACACTCCCTGGGCTGCACATTTTCCAGGCTTGCATTACCTCTAAATTGCCTACCTATTCTTTAACCCTGGTGTATTTATATTAGGTATGTAAATTGGATATAATTATATTACTTAAGTGCATTATTTAATAATATAATTGTGTTAATCTTTCTGTCTGTCTTCAAGTCTTGGCATCATATTATAATGAAATACTCATGAGCTCTCAGAATCAAAAAGATCTTAAGTTTAAATTCTGACTCCAGTCTAAGTGGATATATGCCATTTATTTCAAAAACTAAACATTTCTGTGATTGATGTAAAGAATAAAAAGATGAAACCCAGAACCCTGAATATCTAGAGACTTATACTCCAGTAATGGGAAATAAAGCTTGAAAGGAATTAATTCAAATAGATATAACATTAAAGGCATATACAAAGCACAGAGATAGCACAGAGGAGAGAATGGTAAACTCTATCAGGTAAATATAGGGGAATCTTCCAGAATGCACAATGCTTATGGTGAGTGATAATGGGTTGACAGAGCTGAAAGACAAGCATCTTCAACCTCTTGAGTCTCAATTTCATTATTTGTGAAACAAGGGTTATTATATCTGCTTCAAAATGTTACTATAAGTATTAAGTGATATAAGATGATAAAATATTTATTATGGTGCTGGACATGTGACAGGAAGATGATAAATATTGCATCCTTTCTATTTCCTTTAATAGACAAAGGCTGTGTCATATAATGTTTACATATTACAAGGCCATTGGAGTACTAAGAGGAAGAACTCACACAAATGATAAAATTGGTTGACTTTTCCTCAGATACTTAAAGAAAATTTTCAAATTCTTTTTGCATTATAAATTCTGTGGAGAAGATGAGCAGGATTTGCATTCCATTTCAAAATTTTATGCAACTATTTTATCAGAAAGTAAAGATATTTTCCTCAAGCCTTCTATAACCTTCTTTTCTCTTAAAAATCACAAAATACTATACTACTTGAACATTCTAACAGACCTGCTTTCTTAGTAACTATAATTCAAGAAGAGAAAACCCAGAAAAAGTAACATCAAACTTGAAGTGCGTCATGCATCTTTCTGAGTCCCTATGGAGGGTTCTAAAGATTGACTCTTCTGCTATTCAAACTGTTTCACCAGCTTCCCCCTCCCCAAGAGCTCCACACTAGGACCATGTTCTACATCTTTATCTCTGAATGTCCCTTGTCATCAAAATAAGTTTTTATTTCTCTTTGAAATGTGACAGAAGAGATCTGGGCAGATGAAGAATCTTTCCCCACTGAGCCTCAAATAAATCACTTCTAAAGCACTTCCATAATTCTCACTGTGGCCATGAGGTTGTGAAGTCTCATTATCTCTGACCTTGGTGGTTCTCAGCTTCCCTGACCCGTGAGAAAAAAAGGTCAGTGGTCACACTTTTTATTCAACCAACAATTCCGGAGTATTTGCCCAGTGCCAGGTATGGTGCCGGGCTGCACAGATACATAAAGGATTTATTCACTCAAGAAATAACAAGGCAAATATACTCTGTTTTTCAATCCAATAGCCTTATTTTCTTATTTTTGGAAAGTGGTCAGTTTGGAAAAGCACATATTTAGCAAATTTTTATGTTTTATTAGGCATCTTTATCAAACCTGAAGTAGTCCTTGGGTCTCATAATAGAGAATCCAGAGCAACTTTATAATATGGCTTCAGTCCAGACATCTAGAAATATCTTGATTTCAAGGTAACATGAAGCAATTTCCATCACTAGTGAAAATGTCTATCTACAGTTTATAACTTCTAGGTATGTTTCAAAATAGGCAGATATACCTACTTGTGGTGTGAATGTACCTTAAATTTCATGACTAATGTAGATCATTTGCAATTGAACTCCACAATTCAAGGGGAGTTTGCTTTGTTTAATGTGTTCAATGCCTTCTATTATACCTGCTCTGGAGATACTCAAACTCAAACAAGACGTTACACACTACCAGGTGTTACACTACACTAGAGGAAAGCTAGAGGAACGATACCCATTGTTCACCTTTACGTGTACTGAAAGAGTAGTGAGAACAGTATTGTAACTCAGGGAAATTCACCAAATTAGTTGGCAAGAAAGGGCATAGGTAGAAGATATAGAAGATCCCACAGAGTACAGGAATAACCTTGAGTTTGATTTGAAGTATTAATATTTTAAGTATTAAATATAAGATGCAGGATAGTGGTGACTGGGAACATCTGGAGTTTGACAAAGTATAAAACCTGGAGGTACTGAGGTAAACTTAAAAGTCAAAAGCAGGCCTGCCAATCCATTTCCTGCTCCAGAGAAGAAATGGTTTGGCAGGCCTGCCATGATGAAAAGCCCCTCTCAGTGAGGACTAACAGAGAGATAGAATCCCTGCCAGCAGCTGGGCCACCCACATAGTCACAAAGTCATCCTAAAAGTGGACAGAGAGCTGCTATTTCTTAAGACCCCCAAAGTGCCCACTTTTTCTCATAAGTGGGCATAGGGAGTGTTAGGTATGCAATCTGCAGGCTGTGTTTAGATGCCATGTTTTAGTGAAAGAGAATTACTTCCTATCTACTAGGCTTGTTTTTCACTGGCTCAGGGATGAGTCAGGTTAGAATCAGTAGAGTATGTATTGCTACTAGGGCAGGGTATAACTCGCACTCCAGTGTTTTATAGATGTGATAAAGGAGATTCAGAAAAAGTCTGGAACTCTCTGAATTCAGTTAACAAGGGAGAGGTCCAGACACTATATGGAGTTTGCTATCTTATCTGTTAGGCAAATTTGCTTCTCATTTGTACATAAATATGTGCATATGTTATGTAAATATAGCTATTTTGGCATGCTAGCATTCACTCCTTAAATTATAGTACAGTGAATGCATGTATGATATACACTAGAATTTATTCTGTGTGGAAATAAAGGGAGATATTCAGTGATTGATTCATTCTATACATATTTGTTGAGTGCCAGCCATGTGCCTGCACCACTCTATCCTTTGAGTATGCAGCAAAAAAAAAAAAAAAAAAAAAGATGGGAAAAGGTACCTGATCTCTTAGTACTTACATTCTTGTGAATGGAGGAAGTAGTGCTTAATATTAAAATAGTTAATCAGTATAATTTCAAATACTATAAATGTTGTGAAGACAATAAAATAGGATACCATGATAAGAATTTTGCCTGTGTACCTGTATAAAGGCAATAATAACTAAATGTAGATTAATTCAACATGAAGGGACCAATTCTGGCCTCTACATCTGGTGGCGTGACCACCATTTACTTATTTTCTCTAATCACATTTTCTGGCTTCCCTGTAGTATCATGTTCTCCTCTCTTACACCTAAAAATATTTCACAGTGCTTTTTTACAAATATACAAATGTTTAATTTTTATTATTAATCTGCTTAAACTAGCCCAAACAAGCATGCAGGTGAAGACCAGCAGGGCAAACTTTGGTGTCTAAGTGAGTCCTTCCTCTTCAGAAGTTATTCAGTGGGAGCCGGGCATGGTGGCGCACGCTTATAATCCCAGCATTCGGGAGGCTGAGACCGAAGGATCCGGGTTCCTGGCCAGCTTCAGCTACCTAGTGAGGCACTCTGCAACTTAGTAAGACTCGGTTTCAAAATAAAGAATAAAAAATAGGACTGGGGTTATAGCTCGGAGGTAGAACGCCCCTGAGTTCAATCCCCAGTACCACACACACACACACAAAAAGAAGTTATTCAGTGACTAACATATACACAGTATAGAGTCAGTATTCAAAAAAGTTTCCTTTCCCAGTGCCAACAGAACAAGGAAGAATAGTATATTCTTACCCTGGGTATTTCTTGGATAGTTGATCTTGTACTATGTATAGACTGAGTCATAAAATATGTCAAAAACCTATAATCATGGATTTCTATACCAACTTTCTGCCCACATAACTTTGACCCGATATGTTCCAGAAATCATTAGAAGGTCATCATGTGTAAAGTTCAAGAATCTGTTGAAAACAGAATTTGTATTTGTAGGAAATAGATTTTTTTTCAATATTTTAATTTTTATTCTTCTAATGAAAGAACAAATACACCAACTTGACCTTTAGCTCTAACTTAGGCACTCACATTGATAAATTGTTAATTTCATAGTGCCTCAGTTTTCTTGTTTGTAAATAAAGAGATGCCTGATTCATTTCAGTCCTAAAAATAATTACATGTGCATCCGTATTCACATGTATCAAATATATAACACAGTGCTTGGCACATAATACACACTCAACAAATATGTTGTTCCCCTGTAAAAAGTTCAAGCTTTAATTTCAAATAAGTCACAATATGAAATCTTAAGGACGAGAGTAAAGAATGTGAAAAAATTTGAAGATGTGTGATTCACTGAAAGCACAAGCACCATTAATTGTCAGCGATGGTTCTTATTAAACTAGCAGCATATGTTGCTATTATAAGGATGTTTGTCATGAGCTCCTGAGAGGTCTATTAACAATAAAATCCTATTATTCCAGATGTTTCACATCCATGTAATACACCCACAATAATTAATTTCATATGGACAAAATTCATAAATCCAGAAAACTAGGAAGCCATGCTATCCACCACAGAAGGCATCTTATATTCTATTTATAATCAGACTGAAGTTCTAAAAATGTCATTAATTACAGGGAAACCCACTATCATTTTTCTTTATCTCTAGAATGGCCTTGGAATTTGAAAATAATCCATTACCATTATAAAGGCAACATCTGAACAAAGAGTAAAGTTGCTGCCACATCTGCTGCCATAGCCTAGGCCACTCCTGGTGGCCTCCTTGTTACTGCTGAGGGCCCTGCCTCTAGCCGATCTGGGATGAGCTCCTGCTTTGTGTCAAGCACTGTGTTGGCTGCTTTACAGTGATCAGGATTATCTTCACAAAAATCCCTGTTGGTTAGTCTCCTTATTTTATAGAGTCTGTCCTATAGGAAATCTAGCCTCAAAGAAAGTAAGTCACTGATTCAAAGTCACAGCTCCTAAATGGTAGAGGCAGAGCTTGAACTCACTTCTCCAACACCAAACCTTGGTCTTGTCCATCATTAATAAGCTGCCTATCCAAGGTCATAATAAAGCTTTCATTTATTGTATACTTGACTCAGCCTTTCACCCTAACAAGATTCTGCAATATAAAGTCTCAATGTCAACTACTACAATTAGGATTCAATGTCAGGATCTTCAAAGAAGATTTGCGAAATAGTATAATGGTCACCCACTATTCATTAAGCTCTACATATATTGAAGGCAGAGATTCATCTTCTTTTATATTCCCAGCACCTGCCATGCACTCTGATACGTAGAGTCAATGTTTATCGAATGACTACTTATCACATGACTATAGATAACACAAATTTGGGCTATACAAAAATAGTAATTCAACAGGTAAGATTTCTAATTCATGGTGTTGGGAGCATGCAATGTGGGTAAAAATAGCACCTGGAATAAATCATTTATTGCTTTCAAACTGGAGATTGGAGCCTGCGGGAACAGCAATGGTATATAAATGATGGTAATATGCATAAATAACATTTATTGAATGATACCTATGTGTCGGTCACTATTTAAGAACCTTGAATTATAAACATAAAATTCTCATAAAATTTCTGTGACAAAGATTTTTTTTATTATTCTTGAGCACATAGAATTTAAGAATAACTAGTAAGATATGGATCCAGCATTCAAATAAAGGCTGTCTGGCCTCAAAGCCTGACTGCCACCCCTGTATTACATGCCCCTTGTGAATTCAAGCTAAGTTAATTGGGCACTGTGAATCTTACTGTGAGTCTTCTTATCTTTCCTTTTGTAGTTTGCAGATTCAATGTTCTTACAGCATGGAAAATTTAGTTGGAAAGCTAAGCTGGTTTTTGCTTCACTGTAGGAACGAGTGAAAATCAGAGTAAAAAAGGCACTGTGCAAGAAGCTGGGGGTGGTGGTGATGAATATCACAGGGCTAGAAGATTTGACATATGCTAACACCTTTCATCTTCACCTGAAACATGGTGGGTGGCAGTATAATGTAGTGGCTCAGAATTTTGGCTTTAAAGTCAAAGGGAATGAAGTTCAAGTTTAGCTCTGATGCTTACAAACTGAGTAGCTGGCCCAGGATTTGAAATCCTCACATATAAAATGCACTCAGTTAAATCTACTTACATGAGCTAGGTGTGGCTGCACATACTTGTAATCCCAGTATTTGGAAGGCTGAGACAGGAAGATCACAAGTTCTCAAGAGCCTCAGCTACTTAGGGAAGGCCTCTGCAATTTATGAGACCCTGTTTCAAAATAAATAATGAAAAATAGGCCTGGGGATATAGCTCAGAAGTATAATGCTTCTGGGTTCAATCATCGGTACAAAAAAAATCCAAAAATACAAAAAACAAAAAAAAACCTTACATGAGAGGATATTGGGAAAATTAGAAAAGTAAATCAGATAATAAATTTAAACTATACAGTCAGGGGTGGTAGCACATGCCTCTAATCTCAATATTTAGAAGATTGAGACAGGAGGAGGATAGGTTCAAAGCTAGTCTCAGCAACTTAGCAAGGCTCTCAGCAACTTAGAAAGACTGTGTTTCCAAACAAAAAAAATAAAATAGGTTTGGAGGTGTAGCTCAGAGGTAGTATGCCTCTGGAATCAATCCCCAGCACAAAACAAACAAACAAAAACAAAAGATTGTTAGTACAATGCATGGAATAAACTTAAATGTGCATATAAATATTATCTGTCATTGTTAGTCCTGCTTTTACAGATTGAAATCAAAGAGTCTGAGGTATCAGCTAGGTGTTCAATAACAGTTGTAGAATTAATAAAGGCTCACATAAAGAAACCATTCCTGTGGTATATTTCCAAACCGTGGTTGCAAAGGGGGAGTACTTATTTTTCCAGAAGTCTCAGAGAATCAGCCTGATTTTCTTGTTACAAAGCCCACCTTTCCAGTCCTAAGTCCAGTGCTAACTAGCATTAATCATTTATGTGTTCTGGGGGAGTTTGCTTTCTGTCCCCTCTCCAGTCATGACTAATAAATGTCATAAATAGCAAGGATAAAGTGCTTCAAGAGCTGTGTGCTTCAAGAGCATGTAAGCTTCTATCCTCTGTATCCATATATAATGCATAATTATGATGCACCAAATAAAAACATTTTTTTAGTGGTACTGGGGATTGAACCCAGGGGCATTCTACCTCTGAGCTCCACCCCCAGCCCTATTATTTATTCTTTATTTTGAAACAGGGACTCACTAAGTTGCAGAGGGCCTCACTAAGTAGCTGAGGCTGGCCATGAACCTGGGATCCTCCAGTCTCAGCCTTCTGAATACTGGGATTACAAGTGTATACCATCTCGCCTGGCTAAATAAAAACATTTTTAAAAAGTAGCAGGAGCCGAGGATGGTGGCACACCCTTGTAATCTCAGCATTTGGGAGGCCAAGACAGGAGGATCCGAATTCACGGCCAGCCTCAGCTACCTAGTGAGGGAGGCACTCTGCAACTTAATGAGACCCTGTTTCAAAATAAAGAATATAAAAATAGGGCTGGAGGTATAGCTCAAAGGTAGAATGCCCCTGAGTTCAATTCCCAATACCTAAAAAAAAAAAAAAAAAAAAAAGAAAGAAAAAAGTGGCAGGAACCTATACCTCTAGATTTACTATAATGTAAAAGAAAATAAGTTGAATGAAACTGAACATAAATAACCAAGGAGTCCATCTTCTAATTCCAGGTTTATAACATTTCCCAGAAAAGTAACTTCTAGTAATTAATATGACTTTTGCTAATTTGACTTCTACATGTTGCTAAGTGTTTCCATATATATTATCTGATACTATTCTATCATCCTGTTTAAGTTCCTGGGGTGTTATCATCTTTTTTCGATGATGTGGAAACTGAGAATTGGATTATTTGCATGAATTGCAAATCACCTGGCCACAAGGGACAGAGGAAGAATTTCACCAAATTTGTTTCTTACTTTAAACCCTACCACAGCTTGCTACTGCTCTCAGAATGAAATTGGAATTCCTTTCCACAAATGTCTGCCTCCTGCCAACTTGTCAAATCTCATTTCAGCCCACTCTCCCTCTTGTTCATTAAGCCCCCAAGGCATGAGCATTTCTTCAAATGAAAGAGGGTTCCTGGTTGCTTCTTGCACCAGGCCCACTATGTGGTCTGTAAACAAAGAGACACCCCATCCGCAGAAGGCATCTGAAAGGCACCTCACCAGATAAAAGGGCACAGACTTCTGGAAGAAGCTCTGGAGAGTTCTTTCAGGAGTCTTTAGATTCAGAATTTGGAATTACTGAGAAGTACTAACAATACCATTCCAAAATTAACTACTAACAATACAATTTTCTAATAATTTTGTTTGGGAATTCTCATGCAAAGAACTAGGGAAGGTGCCTAAGATTGTTCAGCACTTCATATGGAATGTCTTCTTAATTTTACATTGGTATTACACTAGAGAAAATGGATTTGATGAGAAAAAGTAACTTGTACACAATATACAAGTGGCAAGTTAATATTGAAACCAAAGTTTACTGGATTCTTTTACACATGACACTTCTTCTCTGAAAGGATGATTTGATACTACATTACCAGGATTACTCAACTAAGGCTATTTTAATTACCCATCAAGAACAAAACTGTTACAAGATACAGGAATTATTCTAAAAATGAAAAGGAAATAAGTTTGCCCTGTGTCTTGAGGACAGAGCTCAGAGGACTGGGAGCCAGAAGGGTCCTGATAGGAAACGGTTTTAGGCAGAATGCATTATTCATAAGATAAAATTATGGATAAAATAGTGTATAAATAAATTTGTATATCTGCACTGTGTCTAACTTATTACATATCAACAGGAGATATTTAATAAAAGCTTTACCTATCTTCAATTCACTATTTTAATTGAAAACAAGTAGCACTATTTAATTATATCTTAAAAACTTATCATTCAAAGATGATTTACAATGGATTTTCAAGTGTTTCATGCTAGGGAAATTTATTGCCTAAGAAATTCAGTATGGGGATCAAACATTAAGTAAAACAATGAAGAATAGATGTCTGAGCTTCAGAATTCACTTCATATATTTCCTGAGTAATTTCAGAACATTTCAGAATCTACTTATTTTACTAACTTAAAAATTGTTAAAATCCTAATATTTACTTGCATGGCTACTATTTTTTGGGGGGTGGGGGAAGGGTACTGGAATTTGAACTCAGGGGCATTCTACTTCTGAGCTATGGCTCAAGCCCCTTTTATTTTATTTTTTTTTAATTTTTAAATTTTATTTATTTTTTTCTTTTTTGCTATACTGGGGATGGAACCCAGGGCATTCTACTTCTGGGCTATACCCCCAGCCCTATTTTTTATTCTTTATTTTGAAACAAGGTCTCACTAAGTTGTACAGGGCCTCACTAAGCAGCTGAGGCTGGCCGAAAACCCGGATCCTCTAGTCTTAGCCTCCCAAGTACTAGAATTACAAGCGTGTGCCACCACACCCAGCTTACTTTTAAAATTTGAAACAGGCTCACTAAGTTACTGAAGCTGGCCTCGAACCTGAGATCCTCCTGTCTCATCTTCCCAAGTACTGGCATTACAGGCATTACAGGCATATGTCACTATACCTAAATGCATGGGTACTATTAAAATAAAATTAGATAATATACATATAAATATTTTATATCAAACTTTGAAATTTAGCAAGTGCATATTACACTGTGCATATTACAAAAGGGGAAAAAAAAGGTGGAGCAAAGAAATCCAGAAACACTTTGAGATAATTTAAAATAATCTAGCCAATGCACATTTACTGATGGTATTTTTATTTCAGAAGTAATTAATTTGTTACCTACAATAATTATAATTATGCTTCATATTGCCCTGCCAGAATGCAGAAGAATCACTGTTGTTTAATGATAACGGTCTTTTAAAATACTAGCATACAAATTAATGATAATAAAAAACCTGTGCTCACAGAATCTGTCACCTGACCATATAGAGATTTCATATCTATTTAATCCCTTTTAGTAGACAATGGTTGGTACAAATTATAAAACCTTTCACTTTCTACTTTTATTATAAGAAAAAAAAAGTATTTTGCTTCTTTGTTTGTTTTTTTTTTTAACTACCTCGTGCTTCCATTATCTTTATAATTCATTTGGAAATGTGAAACCCTTCCTTATACACTATTCAATTTTAAATAACTCACAAAATTACATCTTAAACTTATACCCATACCAAATGAGATATTTTGTTTAATTGACTCAATTATATATTCTTATGTAACCTTTTAAATTCAAGAGCAGCCAGTAAAAGGCTAATTGTGATTTTCTTAGTCTGTGGCTTTGGTTTAAAACTGAATTTGATGATACTCAGTAATAACAAGGGTTTATGCAAAAAAGTTTACAAAATGAATGTACTATGGGTTAATTTATGGACAAAATGGCATGCTTCTAGAACACGAGCCACCAAACTTAGTGATCTCCCCAAAGCTCCCTTTCAGATGTCATCACACTGAAATTTAGGTCTTTAACATATGTATCGGCTTGAGGGGACACATGACCATTTAGTCCATAATATATTGAATTGTAAAGTTAGGAACCAGTAAAGAATAGCTAGGGATACCTACTCAAAAATATAAGTGTATGGAACATCTTTCTATTCAGAGTACTTAATTATACTTATATTAGTGCATATGTCTTATTTTAAAATTTCTAATAGTGGTCGGGCGTGGTGGCGCACGCTTGTAATCCCAGCATTCAGGAGGCTGAGACCAGAGGATCCGGGTTCGCGGCCAGTCTCAGCTACCTAGTGAGACACTCCGCAACTTAGTAAGACTCAGTTTCAAAATAAAGAATAAAAAATAGGGCTGGGGGTATAGCTCGGAGGTAGAATGCCCCTGAGTTCAATCCCCAGTACCGCAAAAAAAAACCCCAAAAAAAAAACAACAAAAAAAAAAACATTTTATGTCTGAGAAATGCTCCTTCGTTTTTTTGGTACTGGGGATTGAACCCAGTAGCATCAAAGCTACACCCCAGCCCTGTTTTATATTCCTTATTCTGAAACAGAATCTCACTAAGTTTTGGAGAGCCTCACTAAGTAGCTGAGGCTGGCTATGAACCTCAGTCTCCCAAGTACTGGGATTACAAGTGTGCACCAACATACCCAGCTTAAATGCTACTTCTCTTTTAACTCACACATCCATGAACAACTTCTTAAACACCTTCTATTACTACAGGAAATTTGAGTAAGAGATATAGCTAGAATTCATACAATGAATGCAGTCTACATAACAGGTAATTGTGATGAAGATCAGCCATGCTATAATGAAGACTGTATGGGACAGCAAAGAAGGACATTGAGCTAATACT
>PVLC010017414.1:0-10385 GCA_004027655.1 Graphiurus murinus
TTGCAAAAATAAAATCACTTCCCAATATGCTTGACAGAAACAAGCTATTCATTTTCAATTGTGTTCCATTGAAGACATTACTGAAATCTGTCCAATGGTTTATTTCCAAGTGGTCCACTATGGAATTCTTCGGAATGTTTTAAGATTGGCTGTAGCTAGAGTTCTGACTTCCATTTGGACCCTGCTCTCCTTCACTGTTCAGACGGGGAAGAAAGAGATTTTATACCAATTAAGATTAATTTTCAACACCCTGATAAGCCTACTCATTTCTAAAGTTCATTATTCTCTACAAAACAAAGATATCCTTGATTTTAAGATACAGATGTGGAAAATTAAAATCCAAAAGACTAACATTTAGTTTTAAGTTTTTATTCTTATGGAACTTTGTGCTCTCACACATGACAAGCAGTTTGGAAGTTAGTGTCCATATACACTCAAAAGATTTAAATTAGGGTATAGGATATCATTGTTATTACAGGTATCACTCAACATAGAGATTACAGCTTATTCTGAACAAATTTCCTACAAAATTAAATCTTACATATGAAACCCTATCCCTACTATTTAGGAAAATCAAAAGTATTCTTCCAAAAAGAAAACCTACTGTCCAATGGCATAATAAAATTATATGTAATTACAACAAACCTTTATAAGCCAGAAAAAAAATGGTAATTTTCTGAAAAATGCTGAATGTTCAAAATAAAAATAACTAAAGCTGAAAATACCAGTAACTGGCAATAGGGTTATTGCCTTATCTTGTCCACCATCATCTTGCAGCTTCAGGCCCTGCCACTAGTGGAGAATCACTCAGGGAATTTCTGCAAGAAAATGCATCCAAAGGTAGCTGTTTGAATGACTGCCTTAAACAGCTCCTTGTTATAAGTATCATTTTTCCCCAAACTGAAACATTAACTTAATTAGAAGTAATCTATAAATCTATCTTAATGTTTACAAACTCATTATCTTTCTAGATAAATTATTAAGATGGGTAGCATTTATTTTACTTCTCACCTTTTTTCCCTACCTCACATGATTTGATACATAAGTAAGGGCTGAGGACCACTGAACTAATGGACAGATCCTTTTAAAACAACAAACATCTTAGCACGGGTGATTTAATATTTAACAAAATTATTTTACTGTGTGCTGTGGGTCACTCAGAAACCAAAGTTCTTAATCTTTACCATATCAGATCATTAAAATTTTGAAAACTGCCACTGAAATTTATAAAATAGGGTAACAGCCAGTATGTGTATGCGTATGCGTGTGTGAGGGGTGGCAGAGTCAAACCAACTGCAGAATTCTTTATCCCTGAATTTCAGATAAACTTGCCTAATTGTATTATTTAAATTTGTGTATAATATAAGACTATATGTTGAGGGATACCTGTAATAGACCTCCACTGCATTAGGAAAAGTTACTAAAGAGATGATCAGATTAGTGTATTTTTTTAAAAAATGAGAATCTTAATCTATAAAGTCACAGATGTAAAATAATTAACACAAATCACAAAGTTTTAAAAACAACATAATCTAAAAATATGATAAATGAGTATAATATATAGTTAAATCAATAATTAAAAATCTACAAAGTACCTGTTGGGTGGTGGTTTTGGTTTCGGCATCTTACTAAGAATAGTAGCCATCTCTTTTCTCTCATCAAAATTCTTCCACTGCTCGTATAGTTTCAAAATAACCCTGATTATTTCCAAAATCTAGAAGAAAGTATTTGAAAAGTTCTAAGTGGCAATAACAAGCAACATTTAATATATAAAAAATACATACCACATACAAGGTATCCTTCAGAAAGCAATAAAAAGATGAGTCTCTGTTGTTGAGTTTTCAGGTTAAACTGGGCAATCATAACAAATTTGAAAGCAGTATTTATTTACCATGCTGCTATTTAGGTTTCCCCCCCTAGCCTCTTATCTTTCAACACATATGCCCTATCCTTATCTAGAACCTGGTTGTTTTCCTCTTGTCTGGGGACCTCTTAAAGAAAAATAAAATAGCAAAGTACAAAATTAAAGGTTCCAATCATGAAGAGATATGCACTATTATGCATACCTCTAGTATCAATTGTTTTGAATGATTTAAGGGGAGGTAGTGCATATAAGATATTGTTTTGATTCTCTGTTAATCACTCTACAACCAAGTTAAGGTGATCAAAAACTGGCAGCTACAATCTATAATACTGAGTTTTCAAATTAGCCCTTTCTTCTCTACCCAAGTAGACCTAACCTTAGGTTCATTCTAATGCTTTCAACATTCAAGCAGAAAATATAGAAAAATAGGGTAAATACCACTTTGCTGGTGACAGGCTGTGTTACAGAAATTTACAATATAAAGTAATCCTAGAAGTCAGAGACTACCCTACAGTCTACCAAACCAAAAATTTTCTGTTCAGTTTAAACATAAACCAAATTTAAATAATAAACACTAACTCTTCTCATCAAGTATATGTTTCTTCATTTTTTTTTGGCGGTACTGGGGATTGAACTCAGGGGCAATCTACCTCCAAGCTACACCCCAGCCCTATTTTTTATTCTTAATTTTGAAACCGAGTCTCATTAAGTTGCAGAGTGCCTCACTAGGTAGCAGAGGCTGGCCTTGAACCCAGATCCTCTCAGCCTCCCAAATGCTGGGATTACAAGTGTGCGCCACCATGCCCAGCTAATGTTTCTTCATTTTTATGTGCGGTACTAGGGATTGAACCCAGGGGTGTTCTACTTCCGAGCCACACCTCTAGCCCTATTTTATTTTTAATTTAGAAACAGGGTCTCACTAAGTTACTGAGGATCTCACTAAATTGCTGAGGCTGCCCTTGAACCTGCTACTGGGATTAAAGGTATGCACCCTCACACTAAGCAACACGAATTTTGAAATGTTCAAGTTTATAGAATTTTAAAAGAATACCTTCTCCATATCCACAGAAAGCTCAGCAAACCACTGTCTGGCATCTTTCTGTTGTACAACACAGGCTACATGTAGGCAAGCTGAAAAGAAAATGAAGGACAACTGCTCATGTTTAACTGCAAACACAATCTTAGAACTAAAGATTCTCATAAATGTCATGTGTATTTTCTAACACTATTTTAAAAAATTATAGTTACACTTAATAGTTGGCACTGACCATCTCATCAATTTAATCTGATATAAATAGAAAAAAATTACTAGACTACATTAAGGTTGTTGACATCTGCCCCTTACTGTGTACTAGTTATGGTGCAAGATGCCTTGAGAGGGCATATCAGAGAAGGGAAAAAAAAATCCAATGAGGAGATTGAAATAGGAAAGCAATCTGAACAGCAGATCAAACCAGTAACATTGCATTCAGAACTCAGTGTGACAAAAACTCCAGCCAATCAATACACTGTTTCAACAATGTTGATTATATCATGATATCTAAATTAAAAGCAATGTTATCTCTACTTGGTTCATTTATTTATTTTGCTTTTGTAAGTTACTAGCACATCAAATATGTGATAACTGAGCACACTGGTACAAAATTCAGTGTTGTAATCAAATAGAGGTTAGAAAAAATGTTAATACAATACATAAAATTATATATACTATATACAATTGAAATTAACAAAGACAGTAAAAGAGCCCAAAGACAATAGTCTTCATCACAATTCTGCCTGAAACAATTTCTGCTGTATAGCATGGCTACCCTAATTCTACCCTAGCTTTTTAAGAGTTATATTCCCTGGTCTGGTTACCCATATGACTTTGCTAAGGATGAAGTATAGGCAAACAGCCACTCAAGCAGATGGGGATAGAGCTAAGTGGTAGAGCACTTGCATACAGCATGCATGAGCCCTGGGTTCCATCCCAAGCATCACAAAAATGAACAAACAAAAGAACTACCACTCAAATGTGGACTAATATACATGCTTTCCTAGGTCAAATGAAGCTAGAGTAGAGCTTATGTCCAGAAGGGAGTGAGTGGCCAAAGGATAAATAATAAAAATAATAAAAACAGGCACTTAAAATACAGATGAATAATAAAAAAGAATAAAAACAGGTACTTAAAATATAGTGGAAAATGCCATGACCAGGGCATATACAGAGCAAATCAGAAACAGAGAAGGCACCCTAAACCCAGACTGAGATTATATTAGGAAGGAGGGGAGGTGGGAGGACTCTTAGGTGATATCTGAGCCAACCTGAGAGAAGCAGAGAATGGCATGTACATAAATGATAAAAAGAGGCTGTAGATTTTAAATGGCAACTGGGGGAAGCACTGGAAAGTTTAATTAGGAAACATATTCTGCATTTTAAAAAGCTTATTTTAGCTCAGGGTTTTTCAGCCTTGTCATTTTTGGCTGGATAATTCTTTGCTGTCTTGTGCACACTATGATGCTTAGCAGCATCCCTGTTTTCTATCCACTAGATGCTAATAGCAACCCACCTCAGTGTGACAACTGAAAAAATCTCCAGGCATTGCCAAACATCCTCTGGGAGGCAAAATTATCCCTCCCTAGCCAGGCGTGGTGGCACACACTTGTAATCCCAGTACTTGGGAGGCTGAGACCAGAGGACCTGGGTTTGCAGTCATCCTCAGCTACTTAGTGAGGCTCACCGCAAGTTAGTTAGACCCTGTTTCAAAATGAAGAATTAAAAATAGGACTGGGGGTGTAGCTCAAAGATAGAATGCCCCTGGGTTCAATCCCCAGTACTGCAAAAAAAAAAAAAAAAAAATCCCTGAGAATCATTAACCTAGCTCAACAGAACAGAGGACAGACTGGCTCTCTGATCTCTGAGCACAGGCATGCTAGAGACCAGTCAGCCAGTTAGGAGGCTGCTGTGGTAAACTGGATGAAAAGAAGATGGCTATGTTACAGAAAGGACAGACAATTAGAAGGAAGGTACAAAAGGTACTGTCAATCAGCTAGACATGGCTATTGATGGAGATCAATTAACCTAACTGGTGGTGGGTTTCCAACCAAGGTAACTACCTAGTGCTAGTCACCAAACTAGCAAGGACTTTAAATGAAAGAGCATACTTTGGGGCAAGGTGATGAGCTCCTGATTGTGAGGTCTGAAGTGCCAATGAGATGTCAAATGGAGCTATGTAAAAGGGTAATGAATTATCAAGAACTGTTCAGTAATCCCAGCATTTGGGAGGCTAAGACCGGAGGATCCAGGTTCGTGGCCAGCCTCAGCTACCTAGTGAGGCCCTCCACAACTTAGTGAGACCCAGTTTCAAAATAAAGAATAAAAAATAGGGCTGTGGATATAGCTCGAAGGTAGAATGCCCCTGAGTTCAATCCCCAGTACCTCAAAAAAAAAAAAAAAAAAGAACTGCTCAGGAACAAGATTTTGGCAAAGATATTTAAATGCTTCAGCACATAAAAGACTGTAGAAGCCATAGGCCTCAATGGGACTACTCAGGAAGAGCAAAGACCACAGGGATGGATGTCAAAGACATCCCCTCCTTGCTGCCTATGCATATCCCAGCACTTCTTTCCAATGAACCCAGGTGCCACATCAGAATGCTTCTAAATCCAGTGCTGTTTAAGAGACACCAAATGCTATAGAAGCAGAATCTATTTGTCACTGCTAGATATAAGAAAGCTAAAAAAATCAATATTTAAGGAGTACTTGAAAAAAAAAGAGGTGATGAAAATCAACAGAAGAAAAGGAACAGAAATCAACCAGTACCTAGGATATAACAGGTATTATTTGATGCTCTATAAGCTATCCACCCCCTTCCTCTTTTTACAAATAAGGAGACAAACTCAAGAAGGTTAGATTTCCCCACAATTATACAGGACACAAGTTTAAACTTATGACAATCTAACTCCAAAGACTGTTCTAACTTCACTGCCTTCCACAGAGAGGGGAATGGAAGCTAACTTCTCCTTCGCCCAAGACAGTCAGGACTTTTGTAAGACTCACAACTAACAGTAGAAAGCTTAATTCTGAACTTCTCTCCTTAAACAAACCAAAATGTTTAATTTAGACACTGATTAAATTATTTTAAGTGATTTAAAAATAAAAAAAAAAACTTACCAAAAAAGGGGGTGGGGGGGACAATAATCCTGATTTGTGACAGTTGCAGTTCATATTATTGAAAGTTCACATGCAAGGATTAGTCTATTACTTCATGGAACATAAAAACATAAAGTACAGGGGTGAAATTTATTTTAGGATAACCTAAATAGGTTTATAACAATTTAACTCATAAAGGCACTCCATGCTTACATACCTAAAGCTATCATGAAAGGGGGATACAGTAGGCAAAGATCCGTTCTGTAGGTATCGTTCACTATCCTCCTATAAAAATATAAATATTATTACTGAAAACAGAACTATTTCATCTGATTGTACATTTCCTCCCAGAGAGGGCCAGATTTCCCACACATTTCTTTTTTCTATTACTAAGCACAGCTATAAAGATAAAATCAAGGCAAAAAGATAGATGAATATGACAATGAATAAGCATATATAAATATAAAATTTATACACGAATGAATAAAAACATACTTTAAATTTTGAACCCTCATAATGAATTTATATGTAAACATTTTTCTAATTTTTGAAAAAATAGAAAATCAGAAAAAAGCATTAATAACATGAATTTACATGTATGTTGAATACTATCAAAATATTTTGACTATGTTAAACATAAGTTCCTTCTTTTTTTTTTTTTTTTTTTTTGTGGTACTGGGGATTGAACTCAGGGGCGTTCTACCTCTGAGCTATACCCCCAGCCCTATTTTTTATTCTTTATTTTGAAGCCGAGTCTCACTTAGTTGCGGAGTGCCTCACTAGGTAGCTGAGGCTGGCCGCGAACCCGGATCCTCCGGTCTCAGCCTCCCGAATGCTGGGATTACAAGCGTGCGCCACCACGCCCGGCTCATAAGTTCCTTCTTGATTTTTGTTTTCCATACAAAATAAAATGTTAATAGGTATATTTAAATAGATAAATTAATATGCTTATCACTTTTAATATTTGTAATATTATAGTTATTAAAATTCTAAAAGCAGGTATTTTGCTTAACATAAAAAAACCTAAAATATCTTGGGGCACCAGTTCAACAACTAAAAATTTTATATTTAGTTGTTAGCCTTCCTATCTAATAATATGTTACACTATTAATAACTTCTGTTCTAATTACCATGCAAGGGGAAGCAACATGTCTTCTTGGCCCATGTCCTGCACATACTGGAGCAAAGGTCTATAGGGATGATACACTATCAAGCAACAATCCTAGAAACAGTTTAAAAAATGTGTATGTATAAAAACAGATTTATTACAATATAAAAACGTTATTAGCCAACTGTATTTCAAAATTTATTTTAATCATGTATTTCAAAATGAATTTCTTTTAACTCATGCTTGCTTTCTTTTTATTTTCTTAAGCAAGCAGTATGGCAGCCCTAAACTCTACTATAATAGTGAAGGCAGTGCTCTCTCTGGAATATACCTTGGTAAATCGGTTGGCAGTCAGTCAGCCAGCATCCATTCATTCCCTTAGAGACTCAAAGTGTCACATCTGCAACACACTGAAACCTCTTATTAGCCTATAAATCCAAAATTCCCAACTGGAGGAGCAGAATTCTGCCAAAGACATAATCTAACTTTAAATAACACCACACACATACACAAATTGTGCACATAATTTACAGTGGTTTAATGTCCTGACTTGTTTTCCTATAATCCTTTTATTATAGTTACTCTAGAATAACTTTCCTATTCAGAGTAGAATATGCAAATTATTTTTATAGGTTTCAGAGAGGAAACAGTGATGAAGTCACTATGTTACTATGATTTCACCATAACATATCACTTACATGGCTTTAAAATGTACCTCCCTACAAATCATTACATTAAATAATTTCTGGTTTCATTAAATTTGAAAATAACTTTTATACTATTAATTACAGGAAAGAAACATACTTACCATTAGTTCTAAAAGATAGAATTCACATTCTAATATCTGTTAAAAAAAAGTTACCAAATGTCAACAAGAAGCCTAATTATAAGAATCTGCTTAGTTTAAGATACAACTTATAAATAAAATTTGCACACTTTTATGAATTTTTTTTTTTTTTTTTTTTGCAGTACTGGGGATGGAACCTGGGGGCATTCTACCTCCGAGCTACACCCCCAGCCCTAGGTTTTTTTTTTTTTATTCTTTATTTTGAAACAGTCTCACTAAGTTGCGGAGGGCCTCACTAGGTAGCTGAGGCTGGCTGAGAACTCGGATCCTCCAGTCTCAGCCTCCCAAATGCTGGAATTACAAGGGTGCGCCACCACGCCCAGCTTTACTAAGTTTTTATATAAAAAAATAAATAAATAAACAGCTTATATTAGAATAGGCATATAAAGTAAAATTACATAATTACTTTTTACATAATTCATGCAATTATAATTAAAAATTAGCTTTACATCCTTATAAGGAAAAGCCAATCTCTTAATCATTCTACTCTGGTGCTGTGGATTGAACCAAGGGTCTCCCACATGCACATGCTGTACTACTGAGCTACAGCCCAAGCCCTAGCAATCTTAATACTCATTTTTATTTAAAATATCCTATAATAACTAAAGATTTTTCAATATGCTTTCTACTCAACAAATGCAAAATGAAATGATCTCTATTTAATAAAGAAAAAAATACCAGTTAAGTAGAACGAGCAATTCCTTTGCAAGTTGGAAAACAGAGAACATGCCTATTAAAATGTCAACAGAAATTCATCTTACAAAATAACTTGTCAAATATGTTTTTCATACTATTCCATTTTAATAGTCCTCAATCCCAGATGTGTATTAGTATCACCTGGGAATTTTAGAAAATACTAATGTCAGGGACTCCAAAAGTCTGAAAATTTTGATTTAGTTAGTTTGGAGAAGACCCAATGTCAGTATTTTTAAAAAGTTCCGAAGGTGATTTTATGGGCAGCCATGGGTGATAACAACTACTATTAAGTATTTTTTTTTTTTTAAATGTAAAAACTACTGAGCTTTAACTGAAAATAATGTCTACATTCTTATAGTATGTGAAACTGCCATTTCTGAAAGACTATTAAGTTTATTCTAATATAAAACAAAGCTACTTGATATATATTACTTTGACAGTGCTTTATCTTATATACTTACATGATTCATCCTATAAGGAAATTCCTTTGGAAAGGCATATGAAAATCTAGTTTTTACTGCAGAAAACAAACAAAAAAAGCAATTAAATTGAGAAAATAAAATGAATTAGGCCAAAATTCCTTTAGCAGTGTACACAGAAGGAAGGGCTAAATCATTTTCAGTAGGCACTCTTGGCAATGCTTAGGGATCTAGAGTTTTATTTGTTTTTAAGAGAGGGGAAAGACTGGGTGAGACGAAGGTCTACACCCACCCTCATCTACACTACAGTTAAGAATTAAGAGCTTCAATTTTTGTGTGTGTGTGTGGTACTGGGGGTTGAACTCAGGGGCATTCTACCTCCGAGCTACACCCCCAGCCCTATTTTTTATTCTTTTATTTTGAAACCGAGTCTCACTAAGTTGCGGAGTGCCTCACTAGATAGCTGAGGCTGGCCGCGAACCTGGATCCTCCAGTCTCAGCCTCCCAAATGCTGGGATTACAAGCATGCGCCACCACGCCCGGCTCTAACATAACTGTTCAATTGCAGTATAGATGTATGTAAGTATCAGAAGTGGTAGATTATATGCCAATGGTTAACTAAAGTACAGTGCTTATGTGCAGATCTGTTCCCTCTAGTATTACAGATACTATTTGTTTCCACAGTTACTTAGGTCAGCCCCCTCCTTTATTTTTATTTTATTTTTTTGCGGTACTGGGGATGGAACCTGGGGGCATTCTACTTCCAAGCTACAGCCCTAGTCCTATTTTTTATTCTTTATTTTTGAAGCAGGGTCTCACTAACTTGCGGAGGGCCTCACTAAGCAGCTGAGGCTAGCTGCGAACCCAGATCCTCCAGTCTCAGCCTCCCAAATGCTGGGATTACAAGTGTGAACCACCATGCCTAGCTCCCCCTCCTTTATTGAGGCAAGGTAGCTAGATTCTCCTTTTCTCAGTACCTACTCACTTCTTAATTCCTTGCAATTACCTCCACCTCTATAGTTTCTGATAGGACTATGCTCATTCTCAAAAAAAATCTGGTTTTCTTTGGTTCAGATCTTTTTCTTTTTTTTTTCTCGGTACTGGGGATTCAACTCAGGGGCATTCTACCTCCGAGCTACACCCCCAGCTCTATTTCTTATTCTTATTTTGAAACAGGGTCTCACTAAGTTGCGCAGGGCCTCACTAAGTAGCTGAGGCTGGCCGCGAACCCGGATCCTTCTGTCTCAGCCTCCAAGTACTGGGATTACAAGCGTGTGCCACCATGCCCAGCTCAGATCTTTTTCTATAAAGCACAAGAC
>PVLC010017414.1:10485-26030 GCA_004027655.1 Graphiurus murinus
TAATCCCAGCATTCGGGAGGCTGAGACCGGAGGATCCGGGTTCGAGGCCAGCCTCAGCTACCTAGTGAGGCACTCCGCAACTTAGTGAGACTCGGTTTCAAAATAAAGAATAAAAAATAGGGCTGGGGGTATAGCTCGGAGGTAGAATGCCCCTGAGTTCAATCCCCAGTACCGCCAAAAAAAAAAAAAAAAAAAAAAAGCACAAGACACCATGAAAGATTCTTGGTATACCCCAGCTCTATTTTTATTCTTCATTTTTGAAACAGTCTCACTAAATTGCAGAGGGTTTCACTAGCTAAGGTTAGCTGCAAACCCGTGATCTTCCTGTCTCAGCCTCCCAAGTACTGGGATTACAAGTGTGAACCACCATGCCCGGCTGTTCTTACTTTTTTTTATTCTTTATTTTGAAACGAGTCTCACTAAGTTGCAGAGGGCTTCACAAGTTGCTGAGGCTGGCCGCCAACCTATGATCCTCCTGTCTTAGCCTCCCAAGTACTGGAATTACATGCGTTCACCATCATGCCTGGCTTTTTTTCTTTTCTTTTTTTTTTTTTTTTGTGGTACTGAGGATGGAACCCAGGGGCCTTCTACCTCTGTCCTTACATTTTTAAGAGGATGTTCTACTGATATATATATATTTTGTTTGTTTGTTTGTTTTGTTTTATTTTGCGGTACTGGGGACTGAACTCAGAGGCATTCTACCTCCGAGTTATACCCCCAGCCCTATTTTTTATTCTTTATTTTGAAACAGGGTCTCCCTAAGTTGCGGAGGGCCTTCCTAGGTAGCTGAGGCTAGTCTCAAACCCAGATCCTCTGGTATCAGCCTCCCAAATGCTGGGATTACAAGCATGCGCCACCACGCCCAGCTGATACATTTATACTTAGAATGTACAAGATTAACTTCCATTCTTTTCAGGATTACAGTTTTGTCAGCTTTTTCCTTTTTTTTTTTTTTTTTTTTTGCGGTACTGGGGATTGAACTCAGGGGCATTCTACCTCCGAGCTACACCCCCAGCCCTATTTTTTTTTTTTTTTGTGGTACTGGGGATTGAACTCAGGGGCATTCTACCTCCGAGCTACACCCCCAGCCCTATTTTTTTATTCTTTATTTTGAAACCGAGTCTCACTAAGTTGCGGAGTGCCTCATTAGGTAGCTGAGGCTGGCCTCGAACCCGGATCCTGCGGTCTCAGCCTCCCGAATGCTGGGATTACAAGCGTGCGCCACCACGCCCGGCTAGCTTTTTCCATTTTTCTGGTACCACTTTCAGCTCCCCAATGCTCAGGCAGAATACTTCAAAAATCTTTTTTATTTTTTTCTTTAAGGTACTGAGGATTGAACCCAGGGTCTCACACAGGATAGGCAAGCACTTTACCACTGAGCTACACTTCTAGCTCCCTATTTTCTTTTTTTGGTGGCACTGGCCATTGAACCCAGAGAATCTTACATGCTAGGTAAGTGCTCTACCTCTGAACCATACCTGTAGGGTCAAAATCAAGTTTAACTCTTTTTATATTCTTCCTTTACAGAAGTCTATTGCTCAAATCTGGCTCGATGATGAGCATGGTGGCACACACCCATTCCTTGGGAGACTAAGACAGGAGGATCACAGTGTGCAAGCTTAAGATCCTGTTTCAAAAATAAAAAATAAAACGGGCTTAGGGGTACAGCTCAGAGGAAGAGCATCCCTGGGTTCCAATACCATAAAACAAAATAGCTTGCTTGTTCTCCCTGCTTGTCGCCAATATATGTGTTTAATCCTTCACTAGGGCTTACTTAGGTAACTTTAGTAACTTCAAAAAAACCTTTTTTCACCTTCAACTTGATGGCTCTTATTTCTCACACTACTCCATGGTAAGTGACAGGACTCACTATAGCTTGTAGTTTTATTGTACTTTTGAAGATCTTTATTTTTATTTGTTTATTTTTGTGTGTGGTACTGGGGATTGAACTCGGGGGCATTCTACCTCTGAGCTACACCCCCAGCCCTATTTTTTATTCTTTATTTTGAAACCGAGTCTCACTGAGTTTCGGAGTGCCTCACTAGGTAGCTGAGGCTGGCCGAGAACCTGGATCCTCCAGTTTCAGCCTCCCGAATGCTGGGATTACAAGCGTGCACCACCACGCCCGGCTAAGTGTCTATTTCAATTATATTAAATATGTACACATTGTTGTGCAACCACACTTCTCTGTGTTTCCAGAACTGCTTATTTTGTAAAACTGAAACTCTATACCCATTAAACAATAGTTCCTCATTCTCCATTCCCTCCCACTCCTGGTAACCAACATTCTACTTCAATCTATATGAGTATGCTTACTCCAGATACCTCACATAAGTGGAACCATGGAGTATTTGTCTTCTTTTTTTTTAACTGGCTTATTTCACTTATAATAGCCTTAAGATTCATTCATATTGCAACATATGGATAACTTCAAAATTTGTCTACTACTATTCACCCTTTCCTCCAATTCATCTTACAAAATTTTATCTGATTCACCTTTCTCATGCACAATTTTGGCATCACACTTAAGTTTAAAAATAAAGCTTTCAAAGGTACAACTACTATCACTAGAACAAGGTACAGATTCCCTCCTCTAGCACTGAAAGCCCTCTATTAACTGACTGTGGCCAGGTAAGGATTTTTCTCCACTATTTCCTTACTCATCAGTCACTGAATGTAACTTAATAGCATATTCTATTTTGACCAAATTGTGCAATGTTTCTAGACTGTCTTTCTCCTACATTTCTGCAGGTTCAAATTCTACCTTTCTTCACCAAATTCTTGTGTGTGTGTGTCTGTACATATGTGCACACATGCTACTGGGGATGGAGCTCAGGGGCACTCTACCCTGACCTACATTCCCAGCCCCATTTATATATGTATTGAACCCACAATTGAACCCAAGGATGTTCTTCCTCTGAGCTACAACCCCAACACTATTTTATTTTTTTCTCCATTCTTTGTCACTTTTATTTTATTCTTTATTTTGAAACACGATCTCACTAGGTTACCGAGGGCCTCACTATGTTGTTGAGGCTGACCTCAAACTTGTGATCCTCCTGTCTTAGCCTCCCAAGTACTAGGATTCCAGGCAGGTGCCACAGAGCCTGGCTAGCTCCTTTTATGTTTTATTTTGAAACAGGATCTCCCTAAGTTGCAGATGCCGACCTTGAACTTATGATTCTCCTGTCTCACATACTCCCAAGCACTGAAATTATAGGTGTGCACCACCAGCCCAGCTCACTAAATTCTATTCAACCTTGATGGATTCATCTAACAAGCAATCTTTTTTTTGTAACTCCCCTATACTATTTCTATTCCTTCTGTATCAATATTTTTTCATGCACAATTTATTATTTTTAAATTCCTTGCATTTACCTTGATACCCACTGCTGCATCTAGTATAGTGTTTTCTAGTGACACTGACATTATTGATAATTACAATTCCCATTAGTTTACTGAGTGTTACAAACTATGTGCCTGAAAAAATCTTATGTTGAAACCCTAATCCACAGTACCTCAGAATGGGACTGTATTTGGAGAGAGAACCTTTAGAAGAGGTGATTAAGATTAAAAGAAGTCATAAGGGTGGGCTTAATTCTATAGGACTGCTGTTTCTATATGATGACAAAGACTGACATACATACAAGACAGCTGTATGTATGCAAAGAGAAAGGGCCATGTAAGAATAGCTAGAAAGCAACCATCTGCAAACCAAGCAGAGGGTTTCAGAAGAAATTAAATGTGTTGGCACCTTGATTTTGGAGTTTCAGCCTTCAGAACTCTGACAAAATTTCTTCTACTTAAGCCAACCAGACTAGTATTTTGTTATATTAACTCATTTGATCCTCACAACAACCCTAGGACATATATAGTAACTGCATCTTGCAAATGAGGGTTAGGTTAAGATTTCCTATTCACTGGTAACCAAATCTCATGTGAATACATTCTTAAGCCCTTGTCTGAATAACATAAATATACCTTGGTAATAAGTATCTTACATTTAAAAAATGCATATATATATCTTCTAAAAAGTTTATAAAATAGAGACCAGTGTAAGAAAATAAAGCACCTACAATCTACTATCCAGAAATCAGCACTGCTAATATTTTGGTAAAGGTTTCTCCAATTGTTTCACAATTTAATAATTCATATTTCTCCAATTTCCAACCAGCAATTAGATAATTCATCAATGTGACATATATGGTGTTTTAAACATTTTAGCAAAACTTATTGATCTTCTACCCTTAAGAACTTAGATATGACAAGGAAAGTTCTGATTGTTATATAATTATCAGAAAGGGGAATGACCCAAGTCAGGCTTGGTGGTGCATGCTTGTAATCCCAGCATTCGGGAGGCTGAGACTGGAGGATCCGGGTTCTCGGCCAGTCTCAGCTACCTAGTAAGGCCCTTCGCAACATAGTGAGACCTTGTTTCAAAATAAAGAATAAAAAATAGGGCTGGGGGTATGGCTCGGAGGTAGAATGACCCTGAGTTCAATCCCCAGTACCGCAAAAAAAAAAAAAAAAAAGTGTAGGGGAATGACCAAAAAAAAAATACAAAAATTGGTTTGGCTCATAAACTTTAAAACACAAAGTTCCATCTTTCGCCTCTCGTATGTAGATGACAGGAATAATTCTGAAAGTTTCAATTATCTTTTTGCTTAATCTATAAAGATGGAACATAGCATAATGGTAATAACCTGTGTACAATACTTTATAATTGTTATTTTACAATGTTATTTCCTTTGAAGTCATGACTCAGATAGCTAAACCCCGTTTTTTTAAAGAACTAAAGCCAAAAGATAACGCACCTTGCTGAAAGCTATGCAACTGCTTAGAGACAAAACACAGCAACTAAGATAGAACTGGGGCTAAAAGTTAGCTCAATTACTACAGATTCAGCATTTTTTTTTCAGTTTGGAGATTAGAAAAGATGTATTTCCCATCAAAGACATATTACAAAGCCAGGCATGGTGGCACACGCTTGTAATCCCAGTAACTAAGGAGGTTGAGATTGGCGGATCCAAGTTTGCAGCAGCTGCAAGTAAGACTGTTCCAAAATAAAAGAATGAAAAAAAAAAATTCTGGGGGTATAGCTCGGAGGTAGAATGTCGCTGGGTTCAAGCCCCAGTACAACAAAAAACCCCCAAAAAACATATATATATATACACACACACACACATACATACATATATATATAATTACAGTTGCTAAAGAAATAGTTTAGTCACAAGAATGAAATAATGGCCAGTCATTAAGAAACAATAAAATATACAAATGAATTCTTTACCTTTATTATAAAATTAAGAGCTAGAGTCAATATTTTTGCATTGATAATTACTATTCATTTTCAACATTAAAAGTAATGTCTTAGAGATAATGATGTAAATGATTAAAAACAACTTCTTTTAACTTTCCTTTTGTCAAATACTCAAGTCACAGAGGTATTCTCAGGAGATATAAATCCAACTAATCTCTCATGCCTCATTAATTAAAAAATATTTATTATTATGGAGCTTTCTTTAGAATTACATCCTTAAAGCAGGACATACTTTTTGTACTTACATACAGAAGTAGCAGCAGAAATCAATCTTGTATTCGAGACTACTCCAAATTCCTAGAGGAAGAGAAGTGGATGAGATGGGTAATCTTAACCCAACAGACCTAAGGTATCTGATTTGAGCTCTATTTGAAACAGTGTATTTCTGAGCTCCTCTCAATGTTTATAGTCTGTTCAGCTTATAAATACTTAAGGCATAAGGTATTTAAACTTCTAAGTGTACTTATTACCTTTCCTTGAAATTGTCACAATTTAAGATGAACTTTTAAAAAATTTTTAGAGTCTATACTTAACTGCAACAATACCTATTAAATATGCTTCCCATTCAATTGAACGTGGACTAACAGATAATACATGCCTTTTAATTATAAAATGTCAAATCTCTAAATAAGGTTTAGAGTTTATCTAATAAAGATAAACTTCAATATCACCAAAAGAATGCAAAAGACCATACAAACACACATTTTCCTTTTTAGAACAGGCAACAAGAATGATAAAGAATAAGACTTCCCAGCCGGGCGTAGCGGCGCACACTTGTAATCCCAGTATTCGGAAGGCTGAGACCGGAGGACCCGGGTTCGTGGCCAGCCTCAGCTACTTAGTGAGGCACTCCGCAACTTAGCGAGACCCGGTTTCAAAATAAAGAATAAAAAATAGGGCTGGGGGTGTAGCTCGGAGGTAGAATGCCCCTGAGTTCAATCCCCAATACCGAGAAAAAAAAAAAGACTTCCAAAATTAGTTCCCATTTCCTCTTTCAACCTAATGTACCACCACTATAAGAATAAAATTTACCAGGTGATCCAACGTAGATATAATATCTCATTTAATTTCAGATAAACCTCATTTGTTCCTAAAGCCTTTATTTCATTTTAAAACAGAAAAATAGCCGGGCGTGGTGGCGCACGCTTGTAATCCCAGCATTCAGGAGGCTGAGACTGGAGGATCGGGGTTCTCGGCCAGCCTCAGCTACCTAGTGAGGCACTCCGCAACTTAGTGAGACTCAGTTTCAAAATAAACAATAAAAAATAGGGCTGGGGGTATAGCTCGGAGGTAGAATGCCCCTGAGTTCAATCCCCAGTACCGCAAAAAAAAAAAAAAGAAAAATAGCTAGGCATGGTGGTGCTTGCTTATAATACCAGTACTTGGGAGGCTGAAACAGGAAGATTTCAGGTATGAGACCAGCCTCAGTAAACAGCGAGACTCTCATTAACCTAGCAAGACTTTGTTTCAAAATAAAAATAAAATTTAGACTGGGGATGTAGCTCAGAGGTAGAATGCCTCTGGTTTCAATCCCGTGTGTGTGTGTGTGTGTGTGTGTCTCTCTCTCTCTCTCACACACACACACACACACAGAAAAATAGAGAATTGACTTTTTATCCAACAAAAGCAATTAAACTAAAAACTACTCAAATACCTTCAACCTGTATCTTTATCCTGTGTAAGGGGATATTTATTGTATGAATGTATATTTATTTATATTTAAACTTTAACCATAGTAAGTGAAAATAAAAATATAAAGCCTAAAACATCTTCCTAAACACCATTTGTATAAACTTTACATATAATGTTCTAAACATAGAAAGATGTGGTCACAAAGATACACATACACACACACACACACACACACACACACACACACACACAGGCACACAGCTACCACCTGTTTCCAAATAAGAAATAAAATCAGGCTGGGGTGTAGCTTGGAGGTAGAATGTCTCTGGATTCCATTCACAGTGCCAATAAAATAAATTAAATTAATAAATATTACATGGTAATTTCTAAATAAAACCAAGTATTACATGGGAATACTTAGAAAGAACATCCATAATAAAGGCCTTTTTTAAATGTGTATGTGGTACTGG
Source organism: Graphiurus murinus (assembly GCA_004027655.1). Lineage (NCBI taxonomy): Eukaryota > Metazoa > Chordata > Mammalia > Rodentia > Gliridae > Graphiurus > Graphiurus murinus. The sequence goes on from PVLC010017414.1 coordinate 17,911, forward strand.
GGATTGAATCCAGGGACATTCTACCTCTGAGGTACAGCCTCAGCCTTATTTTATCTTTTCTTTTGAAACAGGTCTCACTAGGTTGTGGAGGGTCTTGCTAAGTTGCTGAGGCTGGCCTAGAAACTTTGATCCTTCTCTCAAGTACGGGATTACAAGTGTATGCCATCCATTAAAGAATAACAACAAAGCTGGTTCTGTCTCCTTAAAATACCTCTTGCAACCAGAAAACCTTAAACCTCGAGAAAGCTTTTAATACTACTGCTAATACAGAGAATTCTCACTATTTAGGTACTAGCTGAGAAAGATGTAATAGGTAACCCTAAATAATGGCTAACACAAAACTCAATCAAAATGGTTACAAAAGGAAAGTAAACTGCTAGATTAAAATCACAATCAGTATTCAAGAATATAATTACTGTTCTAAAAACATCATGCAAAAATAGGGACATAATACGAAGGTTTTGTAAAACTAAGATCGCATGGATTAGTTATGAAATACATCCAGTTTTCATAAAATCTGCTTCAACTACCTCAATTTAGCTAAAAGCTGATCTCTCAAAAATACTGAAAAGTCTAGCTACTTAGTGAGGCTCTCCGCAACTTAGCGAGACCCTGTTTCAAAATAAAGAATAAAAAATAGGACTGGGGTGTAGCCTGGAGATAGAATGCCCCTGAGTTCAATCTCCAGTACAGGAAAAAAAAAAGGGCAGTGGAGTGGAACAGAGCAGTTAATTATAAGATTAGGAGCAAGACTCCCAGTTTCAAATACTGGCTCTGCCACTTACTAGTTGCATCATCTAAGGTAAGTCCTTAATCTCCCTATGCCTCAGTTCTCTTGTTTATAAAATGAGGATACTACTACCAGATACCCCATAAGTGAGGATTAAGTCAGTATTTGTAAAAGCACTTCATTATAGTAAGTGCAATGTTTGTTAAGTATGCAAAACAAAGATACATAAAAGACATGTACATATTTCTTTGATTTTTGTATAATTTCAGTATTTTATATAAATCACTATCCATTATTACCACTATCCTTATATAGGCAATACAAAAACCGGGCAGATTAACCAATATACATTTGTGTGTGTGTGTGTGTGTGTGTGTGTGTGTGTGATATACTGGGGATGGAACCAGGGGCATTCTACCTCTGAGCTACACTCCCAGCCCTATTTTTTTTTTTTTTATTCTTTATTTTGAAACAGGGTCTCACTAAGTTGTAGAGGGCCTCACTAAGTAGCTGAGGCTGGCCACTAACCCAGATCCTCTAGTCTCAGCCTCCCAAGTACTGGGATTACAAGCGTGCACCACCATGCCCGGCTTAACCAATATACTTTAAAGAATAATAAAAAATTATTGTATACCTCTACTTTGGATGCCAAAAACACACATGTAGGAGCCATTAATACAGGGTCTATACTTTTCAGAGAATACCTAAAAAATAAGATAAAACAAAGTTAAATGTCACCCATTAAAATAAAAAACGGGGGGAAAAATTATAGTAACTCTATGGCAAACAACTGATTTATTTATACTATAGTTCATCAACATTAGATAGGAATTTTAAATAGGCATAATATGTTTCCAAAATAAAACAGCCCTACCTGGCATAGAATCTCTTGAAATAGACTGTAGCAGTGGCAATAACTTGTTGTCTTAATTTAAGATGTTCACCTAATGCTTGGATAACTAAAAGGAAAATAATAAAGGTTGTAAATGGATCATCTGGTATCATAATATTACCTTAAACAGTAACTTCCACACATTTATTTATTTATTTATTTATGGTACTGGGGTTTGAACCCAGGGGCATTCTACCTCTGAGTTACATCCCCATCCCTATTTTTATTCTTTATTTTGAAATAGGACCTCACTAAGTAGCTGAGGCTGGCCTCAAACCTGGATCTTCCGGTCTCAGCCTCCCAAGTAGTGGGATTACAAACGTGCGCCACCACGCCCAGCTACTTCCACACATTTAAGTCATGACTATATTCATTTTTAACAAAGGAAAAAACTTATACTTGCTATAGAGCTTTACTTCAGTCATAATGGTCTAGTACTAGGATTTGCAAATTAAAAAAAAAAAGTATGCATACACAAACAAAAGTGAAATTGTCCCAAAACAAAATTTATTCTTGCATTAAGAATACTGAATGATATTTTGTCTTCTAAATATTTTAATGCTTTTCATAAGTATAAAAAGAAAATACTAGAAACCTTTCAAACTCATTATTACTACCATTTTATAAGGCTACAAAAAACAAAACTATGATGAATCCTCAAAACAGAGAGGAAGGCTTACAAAAGAGTAACTAAGGGTTAGAAAGATTATGTGACAAAGTTATCCCATGACAAGAGTAAAAGTTCTTCTGATTAAGTCCCCCTTCCTTCAAAGCAAAGTTCTAAGGTAAAAATAACTATAGGATATTAATCAAAGAATCATTTATCCTCAAAGTGCTTTAGCATCTTTTTTTTCTTTTTGCAGTACTAGGGATTGAACTCAGGGGTATACTACCTCCAAGCTCCACCTCCAACCCCAGCCCCATTTTTTTTTTCTTTATTTTGAAAAAGGGTCTCACTAACTTGCAGGGGGCCTCACTAAGTAGCTGAGGCTGGCCACAAACTTGCGATTCTCCTGTCTCAGCCTCCCAGGTACTGGGATTACAGGCGAGGGCCACCATGCCTGGCTGATTTTAGCCAATCTTAAACTGGGTTGTATTATAAAGGCTTAGGGAGATTAACAACTTCAAATTGTTGAGTTCCTTTATTCAGATCACTTAAAGGAAAGATAAATGAATTTAGTTATAAAAAGAATACATGTTACTGGGCCTGATAGTTCAGACTTGTAATCCTAGTACTTGGGAGGCTGAGACAGGAGGATCACAGGTTTGCAGTCAGCCTCAGCAACTTAGTGAGACCCTCAGCAACTTACTAAGACAGTTTCCAAATAAAAAAAATAAATAGCCAGGCGTGGTGGCACACGCTTATAATCCCAGCATTTGGGAGGCTGAGACCAGAGGATCCGAGTTTGAAGCCAGCCTCAGCTACCTAATGAGGCACTCCGCAACTTAGTGAGACCCTGTTTCAAAATAAAGAATAAAAGCCGGGCGTGTGGCGCACGCTTGTAATCCTAGCATTTGGGAGGCTGAGATGGGAGGATCTGGGTTCGCGGCCAGCCTCAGCTTCCTAGTGAGGCACTCTGCAACTTAATGAGACCCTATTTCAAAATAAAGAATAAAAAGTAGGGCTGGGGGTGTAGCTCAGAGGTTGAATGCCCCTGAGTTCAATCCCCAGCACTGCAAAAAAAAAAAAAAAAGAATAAAAAATAGGACTGGGGTATAGCTTAGAGGTAGAATGCCCAAGTTCAATCTCCAGTACCACAAATATATATACACACACACACACACACACACACACACACACACATATATGTGTGTGTGTGTGTGTGTAAATAAAAATAAATAAATAAACAACAACAACAAAAAAATAGGGCTGGGGATGTAGCTCAGAGTTAGAATGCCCCTGGGTACAATCTCAACTACCACCCACAAACATGCACAACAAATATATGTAGCCAGGCATGGTAGCACACACCTTTCTCAGTACTTGGAAGGCTGACACAAAACGACTGCAGGTTCAAGGCCAACCTCAGCAACTTAGTGAGACTCTTTCAAAATAAAAAATAAAAAGGGCTAGGGATGTAGCTCAGAGGTAGAATGCCCCTGGGTTCAATCTCCAGTACCAAAAAAAAAAAAAAAATAACAGCATATGTAAAAATTATACTAAAACATTTTCAAAGATAACTACCAATTATACCACCTCAATCAATTAAAGAAAAGTTTACCATTTGTAAAAAATATTTGTAATTTCCAATATTCTTCTTCTGAGAGAAACTTTAAGTCCTTTTGGCGCTCCTTCAACAGATCTTGTTTATCCAAAATCCACTGCAAACTAGAAGAAGTAAAGATGTTAAGTCATGCCATGGAAAAATCAAAAAACAAAGTTAGGACTGAACAGACTATTCATATTCTGAGAAATATACAGTGTGAGAAGTAACCCTTAAAAGACACCCCCCCACCGTTTCTTTTCCTTTCCCTCCCTCCCTTCCTTCCTCTTTTTCTTTCTTTTTTTTTTTTTTTTTTTTTGTGTGTGTGTGTGGTACTGGAGATTGAATCCAAGGTCATTCTACTTCTGAGCTACTGGCCCAGCCTTATTTTTTATTTTATTTTTTGCGGTACTGGGGATTGAACTCAGGGGCATTCTACCTCTGAGCTATACCCCTAGCCCTATTTTTTATTCTTTATTTTGAAACAAGGTCTCACTAAGTTGTGGAGTGCCTCACTAGGTAGCTGAGGCTGGCCTCAAACCCGGATCCTCCGGTCTCAGCCTCCCAAATGTTGGGATTACAAGTATGCCACCACGCCCAGCTCTATTTTTTTATTTTTGAAACAGTCTTACTATGTTTCAGAAGACCTTGCTAAATAGTTAAGGCTGGCTATGAACCCCATGATTCTCCTGTCTTGGCCTCCCAAGTACTGGGCATATGTACTACCAGGCCAGTCTCCTTCAGTTTCTTGAAATGCAAATTATCAATAAGATATGTCACTAAATAAACATAAATATGCCCTTAAAATAATTCTGCTCTAATCTTTCCCCTCCTCTTCATCAGTATTTGTTACTAGCTTATATTGTATTTCAGTGACTCAAACACTCTGACAGGAAGATGCATCTTAGAGTGTTGTCTTAGCATTTTAATTAGTAGCATGTTGATTCTCTTAGTGATACATAAAATAATGGTGGAACTGTTTGTCTTCAATTGATGGTGCCTTAGATTTGATTAAGTATATCTTTTCTCAGTTGTTCATGAGTAAGGAGGGTGGGTATTCAGTTTTCCCCACTCAACAAAATTCAATCTTGTTAAAAGCTGCTTTATTATACTCAGCCGGGTATAGTGGTGCACATTTGTAATCCCAGTACTTGGGAGGCTGAGACCAGAGGATCTGTGTTTGCGGCCAGCCTCAGCAACTTAGTGAGGCCCTCCACAACTTAGTGATACCTGTTTCAATATAAAGAATAAAAAATAGGGCTGGAGGTGTAGCTTGGAGGTAGAATGCCCCCGGGCTCAATCCCCAGTACCAAAAAAAAAAAAAAAAAAAAAAAAAGAATTTATTACACTCAAGCTGGGCACGGCAGTACATGCTTGTAATCTCAGTACATGGGAGGTTGCGACAGGAGGATTACAGGTTCTCAGCCAGCCTCAGCTATTTAGTGAGGTCCCCCACAACTTAGTGAGACTTGTTTCAAAATAAAGAATAAAAAAGAGGGCTGGGGGTGTAGCTTGAAGGTAGAATGTCCCTGGGTTCAATCCGCAGCTCTGCCCCCCCCAAAATTATACTCCTATCCCCCTTTTCTTTAGTCAAGTGATCTATTATTAGCCAGATATGAAATTGACATGACTCAAAAGAAACTATTCTGCAACTTGCTTTTATCATTCAGTTATGTATAGGAAGTCCTTTTAAGTCAATTAACATGTTATTTAGCATTCTTTTAAACTGCTGAGAGCATTAAGTATGGATCATTATTTACTTAATCTCTATTGACAGGCATATAGGTTATTATTTTTCATTATTACAAATAATGCTTCAATGAGCATATTCAATGAGCATGCATATTTCACTAATAATATAGCTGGAACAATTTTCTAGAAATGGAATTAATAGATCAGCTTTGGTGGTAAATTTGATACATATTGTCAGTTTGCTCTCCCAAAAGTTATACCAGTTCCCATTTCTATTAACAATTCATATGAAGTGGGGCTTGGTGACAAACACTTGTAACCTTACTACTTGGGAGCTAAGACCAGGAGGATCACAGGTTCCAGGACAGCCTCAGCAAGTAGTAAAACTCTCATCAACCTAGTGAGACCTTGTTTCAAAATAAAAAGTCACAAAAAGTAAAAAATCGAATCTCCCTAATATGCGAAGCTAGGGAGAAAGTGGGTCAAAGGAGGAACTCTAGACAAAGGAGAAACTTTAGATGAGCAAAGAAGGTGACCTAAGGAAGGTAATGGGGGCGGGGGCGGCACACACACCCTAATGCAGATGATGTACATTCACAAACATATCAAAGTCAATCACTAAACTGAACATGAGGAGGGAAGGGGGAAGGAATGGGGTGGGAATTGAGGAAGGGTTAAATGAGTAATGTGTGCATGTATGCCTCTACCAGCTTGTACCTTACAAAGATGTATGATTACAATGCATCAATAAAAAATATTTTAAAAATAAATAATAAATAAGTAAATAAAAATAAAATCGGTCTGGGGTGTATCTTGGAGGTAGAATGCCCCTGAGTTCAATCCCCAGTACCAAAAAACAAAAACAAAAAAATAAAACAAACCAGTTCATAAGTGTCTTAAAACATTTAACTTCTATGGGTTACTGCCAATCCTTCAAGTACTTTGAAAGGTAAAGTAGTATACCACTGTTTCCCCTACCCCTTGTACATGACTTCTGAGGTCAAACATCTCATGCCTTTATTGGCCAAATATAATTCTTTTGTACATTGCTATTTATTTATTTATTTATTTATTTATTTATTGTGATACTGGGGATGAAACCCAGAGGCCTTTTAGTGTTTGGCTACCCCACCCCCCAGCCCTATTTTGGTTTTTGTGGAAATGGTCCCATTAAGTTGCTTAGAGCTTCTCTAAGTTGCTGAACCTGGCCATGAACGGGCAATACTCCTGTCTCAGCCTCCCAAGTACTGGAATTACAGGTGTGTACCACCACGCTGGGCTCTTTTGTACATTGTTAATTCTAATATGACAATTTGTATATCGTGGATAATAAAGCATTTGTCAAGCTGCAAAATTGTTTCCAGAGTTTTTTTCTTAATACTTATCTATAATGCAGAAATGTGAATTATTTATTTATGTTAACCTATTCATCTTTACTTATACTTGTTATGCATGAGAAAGGCCTTCCCTGAATCAAAAATGTTTTTTTAAAAATATTATCTGTATTTTCCAATACCCTTAAGGCTATTTTCTTTCAAGTGCTGCTCCATCTAGAATTTATTTTGGAACAGAGTACAAAGCAAGGTTACAGCTAAGTATTTTTTCAAATGGTTATCCAAATGTTTAAGTATTTCTTGATTTACAATTCTATCACTTTAATTGGATCTTCTTTATAACTTTCTATTTTCATTTTGTTTGTCCTATTCCTATGCCTATGCATCCTAAAAACATAAAATTAAAAAATCAAAATGTGGTAATAGAAACACCCCATACGTCTTCAAAGAAATTTCTGGCTTTTTGTGTGTGTGTGTGTGTGTTTTTTTTACTGGGGACAGAACTCAGGGGGAGGTATGTCCCCAGCCGTTATTATTCTTTCCATTTCAACTTTATGCTTTCCATGGCTACTGCAAATTATACTTTTCTGTTGTTCATTTAAAAGGAAGCTTTTTATTTTTGCATTTTTTATTTTATTTTTTTTATTTTTTGCGGTACTGGGGACTGAACTCAGGGGCATTCTACCTCCGAGCTATACCCCCAGCCCTATTTTTTATTCTTTATTTTGAAACCGGGTCTCACTAGGTTGCGGAGTGCCTCACTAGGTAGCTGAGGCTGGTCGTGAACCCGGATCCTCCGGACTCAGCCTCCTGAATGCTGGGATTACAAGCGTGCGCCACCACGCCCGGCTTATTTTTGCATTTTTTAACCAGTTGCCTTACTAAACTCATTTTTCCAATTAATTTTATCTCTATATAGGGTAATTTTGTCATTTTCATTATACCTCATTGTATCTAAAGAAGTACACAAATTTGGTATAGTTCCATCATTAAATATCTTATGCTGACGCGTTGATATGTTTTTCATGTTAGGGAAGCATCTTGTTTCCACTTTAGTAAAAGTTTTAGCCAAGAGCTGATGTTGAGGCCCTGGTGTGTAACTTGGCACATTTTGTGGCTAGCATGCCCAAGAGGCCCTGCAACCCCAAACCTAAACTAGTCCTACCAATGAGCCTATTAGTCTTCCCCACCTCAATGTTTCCACTGCAAACCCACTACTTAGTATTGTATTATTTCTATAATAAAATCTTTTTTTGTTGTTGTTGTTG
>PVLC010017415.1:0-33854 GCA_004027655.1 Graphiurus murinus
CCGGCTCTGGACCAGGACAGCTGCTCCTGCATCCTCCCGGCCCTGGACCAGGACAACTGCTCCTGCATCCTTCCGGCTCTGGACCAGGACAGCTGCTCCTGCATCCTCCCGGCCCTGGACCAGGACAACTGCTCCTGCATCCTTCCGGCTCTGGACCAGGACAGCTGCTCCTGCATCCTCCCGGCCCTGGACCAGGACAGCTGCTCTTGCATCCTCCCGGCCCTGGACCAGGACAGCTGCTCCTGCATCCTCCCAGCTGTGGACCAGGACAGCTGCTCCTGCATCCTCCCAGCTGTGGACCAGGACAGCTGCTCCTCCATCCTCCCGCCCTGGACCAGGACAGCTGCTCCTGCATCCTCCCGGCCCTGGACCAGGACAGCTGCTCCCGCATCCTCCCAGCTGTGGACCAGGACAGCTGCTCCCCCATCCTCCCGCCCTGGACCAGCCCACTGGGAGCCTCAGCATCTTCTCTCCTGCAATCTCCCTTAAGGGACCACTTATGTCTGCCGCACTTTATCCCCTCAGCTTTATGAGGCCCGAGTCCAGCCTGAGTCCAGGTGCCCTCTTTCCGCCACGATAGCCCTATTTCTCTCTCAGGGATTTGTAGCTTGCATACACATTAGGGCATTAAGTTTCCTCTTTATCCAGGGAAAGTCACCATGTCCTCTATTAGGACATCTAAAAGAACGTAAAACCTCTTTTGCATTCTATTTCCGATGTCAATGACTCCTCGAGAACTTTTTCAAAAGCCTTAAGCTTCTTTGTAAGCCCTCAAAGCATGGATGTAAACTCCGACTGAAGCTGCTCTGAGGGACCACATTTATCCGGTATGGATTCTCTTTTGCAGGCCACAGGTGGAATGCTCGCTGACGGCCTGTCCGTGTTCCTTGGTCTTCCCTCCAGCGTGGGTTTTCTGGTGTTGAGAAAGAGAGGAACTCTGGCTGAAGGCTTTCCCACACTCTTTACACTGATAGGGCTTTTCCCCAGTGTGGGTTTTCTGGTGCTTTGTAAGAGATGAGCTCTGGCTGAAAGCCTTCCCGCAGTCCTTACACGTGTACGGCTTCTCTCCGGTGTGTGTCCTCTGGTGACGGATCAGGGCCGAGCGGTCGCTGAAGGCCTTGGCGCAGTCGCCGCATTTATAGGGCTTCTCCCCCGTGTGCGTCCTCTGGTGCTGGGTCAGGGCTGAGCAGTAGCCGAAGGCTTTGCCGCACTCGTTGCACTCGTAAGGCCTCTCCCCAGTATGAGTTCTCTGGTGCTGAATGAGGCCCGAGCGGTCGCTGAAGGCTTTGCCGCACTCGTTACACTTGTAAGGCTTCTCCCCGGTGTGGATGACCTGGTGCTGAGTGAGGAACGTGCTCTGGCTGAAGGCCTTGCCACACTCTCGACACTCGTACGGCTTCTCTCCGGTGTGGATCCGCTGGTGCTGGGTGAGGTAGGAGCTCTGGTTAAACGCCTTCCCACATTCCGTGCACTCATAGGGCTTCTCCCCGGTGTGAATTATGTGGTGCCGGATGAGGGCTGAGCGGTGGCTGAAGGCTTTCCCACACTCGTGGCATCTGTAGGGCTTCTCTCCAGTGTGAATCCTCTGGTGCAGAGTGAGGTGGATGCTCTGGCTGAAGCCTTTCCCACACTCCGTGCATTCGTAGGGCTTTTCTCCCGTGTGAATTCTTTGATGCAACACAAAAGCTGAGTAATAACTGAAGGCTTTTTCACACTCAGTACACTTCCAAGGTTTCTTTCCTGCACAAATTCTCTCATGCCGAACTAGATCTGAATTTTGTTTCAAATTCTTCTTAAATGAATCACAATTACGAAGTCTCTCTCCTTGCTGTTGAACAAGTAATGATCGCCGACTCAAAGTTCTTCTAAATTCGTCACATGGGTAACTTCTCTCCCCTGAAAGTTTCTTCTGAGTGACAGTTTCTTGTGTTACGCGCTTCTCGTGGTTTTCCTGCTGACTCTCTGCAGAGTCTTCACATCCGCCGGAACCTTCCTTTGGAAATCTTTCTACCAGCACCCCCGGGGCTGAGCACTCTTCCGCAAACTCCTTCTCTGGAGGTGGCTCCTTGCTTCCAGGTATTCTCTCCCAGACTGAAAAGAGCAAGAGCACACAGGCGTCACTTCTCCCACCGAAAGATAATGGTGTGGTAGAGGAAGAAAAGCAACCACAAACGCTTCCGGGAAACGAACGAACTTCAAAGCTGTCACAGAGCCCTGCAATCTCAAGGACACAAGAAAGACAGGGGACTGGGCAAGGAAGTCCAGCTGCAGAGAGAGAGCGGGGGTGCAGCCCCGCCACATTCCTCAGCGAAGCACAGGAGGAAACGAAAAAGAACGACAGCGCAAGACTAAGCAGAGGCAATTTGGGGAAACGGCTGGCAAAAACCGGGTCTGGGGGAGCAAAGTGTTCTCCCACGGACCAGCCGCTGTGCCCTCCTCACCGGGTTCTCGGTGCACGTCGCCACAAAGACCATCTGAGCTGGTCTCCAGACCAGCCGACCTTCCGACTCCAGGATGTGCCACTTGCTGCTTTCAGCTTAACCTTTCAAAACTATCCCTCTTACACAAAAATCCGTTGCCACTGTTTCAAGATGAAACCTAAATTCTAGAAGCTAGCATTTGATGCGGTCTAATAATCATAAAGCGTAGTAATTCGGAAGCAACTGATGATCTCTGGTTGTTTACCATCACCCTGCACCTGCTGAACAGGAGAGGGAGGGACAGGGGAAAGGCAGCAGCAGAAGGCCAGTGTGTGGGAGAGGGGAAGGTTAAAGCGCCCTGTAGCCAGGCTGGCCCCAACCTGTTAGGACAGGTCTACCTACCCCTAGATCCTGGGCTCCCAGGTGAGAGTCAGGGGGAAAAGCTTCATGTTACAAATGTTTACGCGCTTCGGGCTTAGATGGTGTTATTGTTTAGACAGAGTTTGAGCGTGCCCTCCAAGGGTTCACACGCTAGAAGCTCAGTTCCTGGTATAGCAGTGTTGAGGTGACAGAGAGAGGTAGGGCCTAATGGAAGGTATTCAGGTACCACTCTTGGAAGGGGATTAATGCTGTCTCACGAAATGAGTAAGTTCTTGTAAGAGCAGGTTGTTATAAAGTGAGGCCGCCCCACGTGCTTGGCAGAAGCACTGACCATTTCCCTTTCCATTTCTCCACCAGGTTGAGGGCCAGAGTGGCCGTTTCCAGGGCTGAGCAGATGCTAACACCATGGTCTTGAATCTGCAGAGCTGCGCACTAAATAAACCACATTTCTTTATAAAGCAACTAGCCTCGAGGATTTTGTCATAGCTACACAAAGTGGACTAATACAGATGGGTCTTTAATATTCAACCACGTCTCTAAATAAAATGAATCAATACAATACCATGTTATAAACTGCCTACCATATTCAGGGAAGTGCCTGGGATTTTAAAGGATAATGAGGCAGAAAAAGGTTAAAAGCAAATGGACTTCCAGCTAAGGAGAGAGGAAGAATTAAAGCCCAAGCATTTGTAGAGAACACATGGGTGGGTAGTGAAGGATTCTAAGGGCCGTTGTGGTTTTAAGGTTCAAGCTGGAGAACAGAGAGGATAAAAATAAATCCAGAAGGCAGATTCACAAGGGCCTTGAGGGGAGGTAGAAAAACTCTGCACTGGGGGAGTAAGCAACTCACTATGGCGTCTAGCGGTGCTGTGCTGGCTCAGTGGCACAGGATAACACTGCAGGAGTGTAATTAGCTGGTATCCTACTGCAGCAATCCAGTTTGACAGAAATACTAGGATCAGCCCAGTGTGGTATAATCCCAAGCCAACTTCAGCAACTTAGCATGACCCTCAGCAACTCAGGGAGACCCTGTTTCAAAATAAAATGAAATAAATAAATAGGTCTGGAGGTATAAGAATGGAGGTAAGCCGGGCGCGGTGGCGCACGCTTGTAATCCCAGCATTTGGGAGGCTGAGACCGGAGGATCTGGGTTCGAGGCCAGCCTCAGCTACCTAGTGAGGCACTCGGAAACTTAGCGAGACCCGGTTTCAAAATAAAGAATACAAAATAGGGCTGGGGGTGTAGCTCGGAGGTAGAATGCCCCTAAGTTCAATCCCCAGTATCGAAAAAAAAAAAAAAAAAAAAAAAAAGAATGGAGGTAGAATGTTCCTGGGTTCAATACCCAGTACAAAAAAAAAAAAAAAAAAAGCAATACTAGGATCAAATCCATGATATCTTAAAAACAAAAATTACCAGTACAGTCAGGCATGGTGGCATACGCCTGTAATCCCAGTACTTAGGAGGCTGAGACAAGAGGATCGCAGGTACGCGGCTAGCCTCAGCTACTTAGTGAGGCCCTCTGCAACTTAGTGAGATGCTGTTTCAAAATAAAGAATAAAAAATAGGGCTGGGGATGTAGCTTGGAAATAGAATGCCCCTGGGTCCAGTCCCTAGTACCACAAACAAAACAAAACAAAACTTGCCAGAGCATTTTTTTGTTTGTTCGTTTTTTTAAAATGATTTCATTTCACTGTATTTAGGGGAAAAAATTGGTTTGAAAGGGTGGAAGGTATCCACTCACTAAAGAAATTCAAATCCTGACTCCCTAAGCAGATCATCCTCTCTAGAGGCCGGGCCTCCACTGCCTCCGTGGGGCGGGTGGAGTCTGGCATTCCTACAGCCCCTGTGCCTCCCCTTCCGGTCCCCATTCCCAGCACTCTCTGCCTCACCTGGACGGGCTGCTGGAGAGACTTCCCTTGCCAGCTCCTCCCCGCAGGCCAGCTGAGAGATCACCTTGGGCTTGGAGAGCGGGAGTCCTGTTCGTGGGGAAGAAAAGGGGCCGGTGAAGAGATCCTCGCCATGCCGAGGACTGAGGGAAGGCCGCCTGAGAGACAGGGGCTGGTTCTGGATTCTCCCTCAACAGTGCTCAGAAACAGGCAGGCAGGGACCGGGAGTGGAGGGCGCAGGCCTGTAATCCCAGTACTTGGGAGGCTGAGACAGGAGGATCACAGGTAACGATGAGAGTCTCATCAACCTAGTGAGACCTTGTTTCCAAATAAAAATTAAATAGGGCTGGAGGTGTAGCTCAGAGGAAGAATGCCCCTGGGCTCAATCCCCAGTACCACAAAAAAAAAAAAAAAAGGAGACAAGCAGGTTGATGTGGGGTGTCCTTGAGTTCAGAACAATTTGGTTACTTGCTTTTACTGTTGCACCCATTCTCTTCAGAGGAGTTTTCACTAGAACTCCGACTTGACATCTTTGGCCATGGAGTAGAGAAGAAGGAAGCTACGGGCCATATGGTGAAGGAGCCCATTTCTAACTCCACCAGTGTTAAAACTACCCTGACACGAAAGCAGAACCCGCCCGTCTCAGGCCTCACGGATAGTAAGACTCTTTGACTCTAAGGACTTTAGGGCTCCTAGGAACCGAGGAAGCTTCTCGAGGTGCTATGCTAGGTACATCCACAGGGGGTGGGGGCCGTCCTTACCCAGCAAGACCAGGTTCCTATGCTGCTCAGGCACAGCTCCCTGAGGAGGGGTCAGCTGCCCCCACTGGGTGAGAACTTCAGCCACATCCCTGATCGTGGACGGATCCTGAAAAACCAAACACGTCGGTGCTTACCAGCCAGCCCTTTCCAGGGGCCTCCGGGAAGGACCCAAACCGACAGCACAGGAGAAAGAAGACAGGAAGGCCAGGAAGGTCAGACGACACCACGATTCTCTGGTGTGTCTGCGGTGCACAGACACAGGTGGGGAGGAGAGCACCGACGGTGCAAACCTAAAACATTCCTACTTCACCTATTGGTAAATTAAACGAAGTACGGAGATCGTCTTACTATTTCTCTATAGGAAAGGGGAGAAAATATAATTATGATAATTAGTGAAATGTCCTTATATTTTAAATATATCCTTATATTTTTATTTTTATTTATTTTATTTTTTTATGGTACTGGGGATTGAACTCAGGGGCATTCTACCTCCGAGCTACACTCCCCAGCCCTATTTTATTCTTTATTTTGAAACAGCATCTCACTAAGTTGCAGAGGACCTCACTAAGTAGTCAAGACTGGCTGTGATCCTGGATCCTCCAGTCTCAGCCTCCCAAGTACTGGGATTACAAGCATGCACCACCATGGCCGGTATCCTTATATTTTTAAATATAATGAATTCAAGAAATATGAAGTATTTTTCTCTCTAGTTTTCTTTTCACAAGAAAATCAGTTCAATGTTTATTAAAAATTAGGATCTTATTAGAAATTAGGAGCCGGGCGTGGTGACACATGCTTGTCATCCCAGTACTTGGGAGGCTGAGACAGGAGGATGGCAAGTTCATGGCCAGCCTCAGCTACTTAGTGAGGCCCTCCGCAACTTAATGAGACACTGTTTCAAAAATAATGAATTAAATATAGGGTTAGGGGTGTAGCTTGGAGGTAGAATGCCCCTGGGTTCCATCCCTAGTACTGAAAAAAAAAAAAAAAAAAAAAAAAAAAAAAAAAAAAAAAAATGCATGTGTGTTTGTGTATATATAATCTTACATATCTGTATCTTACTGCCTCAGGGAACCCCATGAGGCGGGCCAAGTGGCTATTACTACCTTGCCTCTCACCACAGGCCCATTACAATGCTAAAGAGGTTAGCAGGTATGCAGCCCTTGGGTTGTCTGGAAGCTTTTCTGGGAAGGGAAGTTCCGTGCCTGCGAGACACATTTCTTGTGAGGTTCTGCACTCATCCACTCGGCAAGATGAACCCAGTGGTCTAGGAACTGGGGCAGAGCAATTTTGTGACAACAGAAGAAAACAGATCCATGCTGAGAACAGAAGAAGAAAAGAAGAAATCCCCACTCACCTGGGGCCCGGGGGCCGGCAGCACATTGGTCACACCATTTTCTTTTGGGTTTCCAGCGCCAGGAGGGAGGGAGTCATCAGAAAGTGATCCTAGAAGTGAAGGCAAGAGCCATGACAATTACTCTGACCTGTAGTAAACTAGCAGAAACTGCCACGCACCAACTACTTGGCTAAGAATCCACACGGGACCAAGGGACAATCCCACATCTTTTTTTTTTTTTTGGTGGTGGTGGTGGTATTGGAGATTGAACCCAGGGGGAGTTCTATCTCTGAGCTACCTCCGCCACCCCCTCCCAGCCCTATTTTATTTTGAAACAGGGTCTCATGAAGTTCTGGAGGGCTTTGCTGTAAGTTCTTGAGGCTGGCTGTGAACCTGCGATCCTCCTGTCTCAGCCTCTCAAATACTGAGATTACAGGCATGCACCATCACGCTGAACTAACTTCCTTCTTTCCTTTCTTTCTTTCTCTTTTTTTCTTTTAGTGCTAGGGTATTCCAGTGGTGTGTGGTATTCTAAGGCTCAAAGGGTGAACAAAGACTAAACTAGCCAAATCGTTTTGTGTGTGTGTGAGATAGAAATACTGGGGATTGGATCCAGGGGCATTCCACCTTTGAGCCACACCCCCAGCCCTATTCTATTTTTTCCTCTGAAACAGAGTCTCACTAAGTGGCTGAGGCTGTTCTCCAACCTGCGACCTTCCTGTCTCAGCCTCCCAAGGCTGAGATTACTGGCATGCACCACCACGTCCGAATTTTCTTGGAACACGGGCTTTTCAGATAGAATCCTGGCCATCTCGGAAAGCAATGTGCATCTTGCAGATAACCAAAGCATCAACCAAATCATGTCCTGGCTTTCCCGTCTGTCAAATGGGTCGTCTCCTTCCTACCGCACGACAGGGTTCCTGTGCCAAAAGCAAGGTCCTCAAGATCTAACTGGCCAGGGCAGCCGGTGGGGGCGGGGCCCGCGGCCGTCCATCACTCTGTAGACCCGCAGGGCGGCCGAGGTCACCGGGAGAGGCCTGTGCAGCCATGGGGCAGCCTTCCTCCTCCCTCTCTGCAGCGGGCATCGCTCCCTCATCCTCACCTCCGCCCCCGGGCTCCATGGCGACTCCCTCTCGGGGCGGCCGCCGCGGGAACGGGCCGGGGTCCGCAGCTCGGCCCGGCGCGCCCGCCCGGGACCCTCCCGCCGCCTCCTTCGGCCCCTCGGATCCTCGAGGCCCGGCTCCCAGCCCTCCTCCACCCGGACCGAGCCCCTCGTCCCCCGCGAAGGGAGCCGGACCGCGCGACAAAGGCAGCCAAAGGCCAGTGCGCTGAGAGACACCGGCCGACCGCCCGGCGGAACTACAACTCCCAGAATTCTCCGCCGGCGGCGCACCACGCCCACTTCCCAGAGGGCCACGCCCACTCCCAGAGGGCCCCGCGGCGCGGCTGGAGCCGCCTGTCTTGCGCTCTGTGCTCCATTCTAGTGAGACTTCGGTTCACTTCTAGGGACCAAGTATGCTTGTTCTAGGCTGCCCTTCTGAATAAGGAAAAGTGGAATTGCAATCCTGGGAATTATCTCCAACCCAGAAATAGGCCCCGAGCAGAATCAGGAACTGTACTGTTCATCCCAAGGAGACCAGAAGCTGAAAGTCTCCCAGATGAAAGTCTTAATTCTAGGAGTGGGTGGATTTGCTGCTAGCGTGTGTCCTCGCCTATTGTCCCATAATAATGTCGCCAATTTGCTCTCCAGTTCGTGTGCCCAGGAGAAAGCATCGAATTCGTTTAGCTATGGCTCTGGACCTCTCCCCGACTCTACTTTCTTCAGTAGAATCTTCCCTCAACTTTTAGCTAGGCCTAAGACTTCCCAGAGCAAAGACTCCATTTTTTCATTGTTCCTGCTTCTTGCCAGGGGTCAGAACAAAAGTGTGGGTTGAACCCAGAGGAATTCTTCCTCGAAGCTACACCCTTGCCCTTCTTAAATTTTTAAATTTTGAAACAAGGGTCTCGCTAAGTAACTGAGGCTGGCTTTGAACCTGTGATTCCTCTGTCTCAGCCTCCCAAGTGCTGGGACACTTGGGACATGGCTGGTGTGCACCGCCATGCCAGGCTTCAACTTTACTTTTTAAAATATAGTGTTATATTCCTATTGGACAGTGATCTAACATACCTGGGGCATGGAGCTGAGTCTTTGCAAACTGACTTGGTATTGAACTCTGGAGGGAAAAGATGCTACAATTTTCCAGGGCCACAGCTATGTACTTACACTCTCCATGTTGGCGCCATGTAAACCTTCATTCTTCTGCCATCAAGATAAACTAGAATCTCTCTCCAGGACATTCAAACTTTTGGGGGTTTTTTGGCGATACTAAGGATTGAACTCAGGAGCATTCTACCTCCAAGCTACACCCCCAGCCCTATTTTTTATTCTTTATTTTGAAACAGGATCTAAGTTGCAGAAGGCCTCACTAAGTACCTGAGGCTGGCCTTGAACCAGTGATCCTCTTGTCTCAGCCTCCCAGGTATTGGGATTATAGGTGTACGCCACCACATCCAGCTCCAAGAAGGATTTTGAACAGAGAGAAGCTGGTATTCGTTCAGATAAATATTTATTGAGCACCTATGATTTGCAAGGCACCATGAGAGACACAAAGACCTGCAAGTCACACCTCCGAGTGCTTCCAAATCTAGTTGAGGAGATAAGTGGACATACATTACCAAACCAACCTTCGGGCACGTGGTAAAGAGAACAGACTGCAAGGCAGACATGTATTCAAGACCTGGCTTCATCTTCTACTAGCTGTGTTGCCTTGGGCGAGCTGTTTAACCTCTCTGAACTTAGTGTGCTCACCTGCAAAATCCAGGTAGAAAGAGTGCCTGCCTCACAGAGCTGGTGAGTGGGTCAGTCAGCACGCTCCTCGCTCCTCGTAAAATTCTCAGCTTCGTGTTTCCCCCAGAATAAGTGCTCAGGAAGTGCTACCTATCCCTAGTAGTAGTAAGAGATCTAAAAGCTGGGGCCGAGAGAACAAGGTCGGTGTCCAAAAAAGCGCAGAGAGAGGGACTAACAGCTATGAAAACTGCTCTAGAAAAACAGTGCTGTTCTGCAAAGGTTGGCCTCTCTCCCCGTTGCAGCCTCCGGTTAAAGTGCAGTGCCACCTGGGGCCTAGGTTGAGAGGGTCGTGTCTGAGGTCCTCCCAACACCTGTCCTGTTGTCTGACCACCTCTCCAAAAGACTGCTTTTTCTTCTGTAGTGCTAGGATCAAATCCAGGACCTTGCACGGGCGTGCTGGGCCAAGTGCTCTACCACTGAGCTACCCACCCGGCCCCTCTCCAAACTTTTGAACCTCTAGAGTCATTTCCTAGTTTCCACGCCTGACATCAGTCCTGTCACACAGTAGGTACAGAGTGGTTATGTGAACGCCGTGGAGCGGAGCAGCCGCTGGGTTTGTGGACCACGCCGAGACCTATCTGCCTGGGTCCTTTGTCTGACTCAAGCTTCCGCCCACCTCAGTCTATTCCCTGCTTGGCGTAACGCCGCTGGTGTTGAATAACTGAGGATTTCGAGCTGAAAACCTTGCCACACACGCTGCACTCAAAGGGCTTCTCCCCGGTGTGTACTCGCTGGTGCCTCGTGAGCCGGCACCTCTGGCTGAAGGCCTTCCCGCACTCGCCACATTCGAACGGCTTGTCTCCGGTGTGGATCTTCTGGTGCTGCGTGAGGGACGAGCGGTCGAAGAACGCTTTGCCACACTCGCCACACTGATAGCGAGGCTCCCCGGCGTGCGCCTTCTGGTGTCTGTTGAGCGAGGAGACGCCGTAGAAGGCTTTCCCGCACTCGGTGCATTCGTAGGGCTTCCGGCCGGTGTGGATCAGCTGGTGGCGGGTGAGGATGCTCTTCTGGCTGAAGGCTTTCCCACACTGGTGACACTCGTAAGGACTTTCCCCAGTGTGAATCCTCTGGTGCCGAGTCAGGGAGGAGCGGTCAAAGAAGGCCTTGCCGCACTCGTTGCATTTAAAGGGCTTTTCTCCCGTGTGAATCCGCTGGTGCACGGTTAGGGACGAGCGGTCGAAGAAGGCTTTGCCACACGCGCTGCACTCGTACGGGCTCTGGCCGGTGTGAGACATCAGGTGTCTGCTCAGGCTGCTGCGGTGGCTGAAGGCTTTCCCACACTCGTGGCAGTCGTAGGGCTTCTCTCCCGTGTGCGTCCTCTGGTGGCGGACGAGTGAGGAGTGGTCAAAGAAGGCCTTCCCACAGCTGCCGCACTCCTGGTCTCTTGCTTTAACCGGGATCTTCTTGGGCTGGGCTGATCCTCTCTGCGGGCCTTTATCCCGGGAAAGGGGTTTCCTGCACGTCTCCGCTGCCGGACGCTCCTGCTGGGATTCCCACTCGCCCTCGGACGCTGGACACTCGAGTTTAGGACACAGAGGACTCTGCTTGCCAAGGCTTCCCCGCAGCGCTCCTTCCGATTCCCCTTCTTCTGAAGCATCTCGCATCTCCGGCTTGGTCTCCCAGTCTGGAACAAAGAGAAAACACACACTCGGTTTCTTCCCGGGGCTAGGAAATTACAGGCACTGCGGTGGACCCGAAAGTAACGGGCAGTGTGCCGCCGCTGATCCCACCGACGGTCTTGCGCTCTGGGGAAAACCTGAGACTTGGGAATGGGGCTGGATGCATGAAAGGATCTGGCCACAGACACCTCAGAACACGGGAGAATGTCCGTGGGAGTGTGGCCCCGGGGGCCCGGGACAGGGGAGGCTGAGCGAGAGAAATATCAAAGTGTGAACAGGCAACACGAGAGACTAGAGAAAACAAATGGCTGATAAATAAATGACAGATGACAAATACGAACTCAGGGTGCTGAGCTACGTACATCCCCAGCCCTTTCTATTTTTTATTTTGAAACGGGGTTGCTCAAGTGCTGAGGCTGGTCTTGAACTTGCAATCTTCCTGTTTCAGCCTCCCGAGTACTGGGGTTACAGGTGTGCACCACCACACCCCACCAGATGCACAGTACTTTCAGGTATTGAGGAAAATAGTGAGAGCTGATGGTTGATGTACAATAAGCACTCGCTTGTAATTCCAGTACTTGGGAAGCTGAGGCAGGAGGATTGCAGGTTCACAGCCAGCCTCAGGAACTTTGTGAGGCCCTCCGCAACTTAGTGAGATCCCGATTCAAAATAAAATTAAAAAATAGAGCTGGGGGTGTAGCTCAGAGGTAGAATATTCCTGGGTTCCATCCCCAGTACCACAAGAAAAAAAAAAAAAGCACTCAAGTAGAAGCACTCAACTCAAGTTGAAAAGAAGGTGATACCCAGTTTCCCCCCTCAACCCAAATAACAAACACAAAATAAAACAAAATGCGCCCCATCCTGTTCACCCTGTTACCTAGGGAGCCGCTGTCTGGGCACTGTGTCGCCTCAGATCCTCGCAGACCCTCTTCCCACGGCTCGTCCCCTCTCTTCAACTGGAAAACCACATCAGGTTGAGGGACCGGAAGTCCTGCTCGTGGAGACAGAGACAGGTCAGGGGACTCCCCGATGAAAACACACAGCTCTTCCAGAGCAGGTTTCTGAGGCTGGCCTCAAACCTGGGGCCCTCCTGTCTCAGCCTCCCAAATCCCGGCCTCGAAGTCTTTCAGCGAGAGGATGCAAAGGCAGGTGTGAGCTGGGAGTGCAGACAGCACGCAGAGGAACCGGAGAGGAAGTCGGCACCGAGGTTCTGGAAAGGAACAAGCAGAAACTGCCCGCCCACTCAGGACACTGGCGAAAGCACTTGAATTCACGTGACCTGGCAGGGAAGCTTCCCACCCGGGCCCTGGCGGGAGGAAGGTCCTTGGCTCTGGGGCGCTGAGAATAAGGAAAGCTCATCTTGAGTAAGAAGGTGTAATGGAGGTGCCCACTTTTTTTTTTAAAGTACTGGGGATTGGACCCAAGGGCATTCTACCACTAAACTATATCCCCCAGCCCTATTTAATTTTCTTCTAATTCTTATTTTTTTAATACTAGGGATTGAACCCAGGGGCATTCTATCTCTGAGCTATATTCTCAGTCCTATTTTTTTTTTTTAATTTTGAGACAGGGTCTCACTAAATTGTTGAGTCTCACTATATTTCTGAGGCTGGCCTCAAACCTGGGATCCTCCTGTCTCAACCTCCCAAATACTGGGATTACAGGCTTGTGCCACCATGCCCCATTTTATTTTATTTTTTATGTATTAATTTTTTTTTTTTTTAATTTAAGGATGTTGCTAAGTTGCTGAAGGTCTTCACTGACCTTGATCCTCCTGTCTCAGCCTCCCAAGTACTATGATTACAAGTGTGTGTCACCACAGCCGGCTTTTTTTTTTTTTCCCATTGGAAACAGGGTCTCACTAAGTTGTTGAGGTTCTTGGTAAGTTGCTGAGACTGGTGGCAGAAACCTATGATTCTCCTGTCTCAGCCTCCCAAGTACTAGGATTACGGGCAGGTGCCACCACATCTGGCGAAGGGACCCATTTTTGTTTATATTTAGTATTATATTTTTGTTGAAACAACTCAGTCGTGTTCATTGTAGGAAAATGGGTAAGTAAAAAGAAAAAAGTCACCTTTCCTACTTTGTATTCATTTTTTTTTCTTTCTCTTCATTTTGATACTGAAAGATAACTGTAGACACATTCTGTTAAAGCTAGATAATGAAATAATATTGATTTATAAACCGGATCTTTTTCACATAATAGTTATGTCAACCAGCACAGAGCTACGCCACCCTTTCAGTGGTTCCATGCTAGTACACGTGTGGAACAGCATAATTCATTTGATCGCTTCCCCCTGACACACATTCTAAACTCTTGTTTGCCACTAACACACAATAGTATAATGAGCATCTGCCCTTCCCTTAAGCTGCTAATCCTATTTCCTTAGGTCCAAGTCCTGGAAGCAACCTACCCATTTTTATTTATATGAACAAACAGATCCTCTCCTGAAAACAGGCTTGAGCTCTAACCTTCCCTTTTGGGGAGAGGGGGTCCCAGCTTGGGAAAGAGAGGAACTTTTTTTTAACTGGCCCAAGGATCAGTTATCTGGTTAGGTGCCGATTCTCTCTCTACTGATAAAACGGCCACACGGGTCGCTGCCCCATGACTTCCTGACTCGCACCTTAGGCATTCTGGGTTCCCTAGTAGCTCACCCTGCCAAAGCCTGTGGGAGAGCATCTTGTAATGTTGGGACGCTATCTGGCCTGTTTAAACAAGTGCCTGGGGGTTGACGATTACTTTTTTGACCTGGGTGACACAGAACCTGCAACATGATTTTGGCTGTATCTTCTGTCCTGCTTCTGAGCCCCTACACCCTCTGCCCCTCCTCCTCCTCCTCCTTGTTTTGGATGGGGTCTCGCTATGTTGCCCAGGCTGGCCTTGAACTCCCAGGCTCAAGCCACCCTCCTGCCTCAGCCTCCTGGTAGGTAGGACCACAGCCAGCTTCCTCTCTGGTTCCTGAAGCCCCTTGGGAGGTTCACACAACCCTCCAGGCAAACTTTACTTCTCCCACCTGACATCAGCAACGCTGGTCATTTCCTCTTTGATGGACTCTCTTTTTAGGTGTCTCCTGTGAGCATATCTCTAAGACTACCCTTAGGTGTGCACCAAGCACTCCTGTGGGCCCACCCACCTGGACTCACAACTCTGTCTTTTCACCCGCACCCCACTCCTTCCGATAGAGGACGCTTCTTTTCCCTCCTCTGTCTTCCACGAGGAGAGTTTGCCCACCAACACCACAGCCCCTTGCCCTGCTCGGGCTGGATCTAGGGGAAGACTTGGGCCTCTCTAACTCTTCCATCGCCCTCTGGAGCGACAGCTCCCTGCAGCCGGCACATATGCTGCCCGGTGCCCGCCTTCTCTTTGCTCATCGAGGACGCATGGCCCTGGCCGGCACTGTGGGGACATGGCCAGCACGGCGTGGGCTGGGGGAGCACGTCCGCCAGCGTTGGGGTTCAGCAGTAAGCCCCCCGCTGCTGCTGCACACCTAGGCCGCTCTCTTCTCTGGCCTGCCCACGCTGGGAGCGCAGGTGTGCGGGGGAGGCACCGTTCATGGCCGCTCCACCCCCTGCAGCGGGCAGGCCTCGTCCCTCGAGAGATGCTCCCTCAGCTCACCCAGCGCCACCAGACTCTCGTAGGTCTCCCGCATCACCGCCTCGTGGAGGGCCCGCTGCACGGGGGCCAGCTGCCGCCACTCCTCCTCCGTGAAGACCACCGCCACGTCCTCAAACGTCACTGGCTCCTGGAACACAAACGTCCGGTCCCTTATCCCGGGCCTTCTACTTGGACCAGATTGGACCAGCGTGAAGACTATGGAGGGATGGAGGGGAGGAAGGGGGGAAGGTACTGGGGATTGAATCCAGGGGCATTCTACCTCCAAGCAACACCTCCAGCCCTTTTTAAGTTTTTTTTGTT
This sequence comes from Graphiurus murinus, assembly GCA_004027655.1. Classification (NCBI taxonomy): domain Eukaryota; kingdom Metazoa; phylum Chordata; class Mammalia; order Rodentia; family Gliridae; genus Graphiurus; species Graphiurus murinus. The sequence continues at coordinate 15,207 of PVLC010017415.1, forward strand.
TTGTTTTGAAAAAGGTTTTCACTAGGTTGTTGAGAGTCTCACTACATTATTGAGGTTGTCCTTGAACCTGGGATCCTTCTGTCTCAGCCTCCTGAGTGCTGGGATTATAAGCGTGCGCCATCACGCCCGGCTCCTTTTTTAATTTTGAAACTGGGTCTCACTAAGTTGCTGAGTTAGCTGAGGCTGGCCTCAAATCTGTGGTCTTCCTGTCTCAGCCTCCCAAGTACCGGGATTACAGGCGTGCCCCACGGTGCCTGGCAATCCTGCATCTCTCTCCTGCGTCTGGAACCCTGGATGAGTCTCCCCAAGTTCCTAGGGAGAGAGTGGATGGAACTCAAGCTCTCTGGCCTCCAGTGGGGCAAGCTGCAGGTCGCTTCCCAGCGACTCTCCCAGGCCCCTTCCAGCTATCTGAGGTGGTCCACCTCCAGATTCAGACTCCCCCACCTAAGCCCACACTGCACCAACACCAGGGCCGACTCCCAGCCCACACAGGGTGGCTGTCAGGACCAGAGCCCCGCCCTCGGCTCTTAGGCAAAGGGGTTGTAGGCCTGCTGACTGGCTAGTGGGTGCCAGCTCAAGGCCGGAGGAGGTCACCGAAGGACACCTCAAGACAAACAGGAAGGAGGTCCTTCCTGTGGAGAGGAGCCCTGCAGCCACCTGCGGGGGCCGATGGAAAGTTCTAGGAGAAAGACCAGCCTGAGACTTGTAATTCAGACACACAGAAATCCACCTCACCTGGCATGTGGCAGGGACAGACGCGACGGCCATTCCTTCCTGTGTGCTGGCGTGGCGTGGCAGGCAAGGCCAGAGTCCTGAAGAGGCAGAGGTGAGGGCAAGAAGGAAGGTGAGACAGGCCCATCCAGCTTCCTAGTCTTCTGCCCCACGAAACAAGGACTCTGTGCAACAGCCAGCTCTGTCCTCGCACCCGTTCCCAACACCCTGCAAAAGTGCGGGCCACGCAGAGCGAGGCCAGGAGCGAGCCCGGAGCCGGAGCCAGAGGCTTAGGACACTGCGAGCCAGACCACGGCGAGCTGCCTGTTTGCACCAGGCACCTCGGGGCAGAGTGCTGGAGTCAAGAACAGAACACATGGCGGTTCCTATGGTGTTCACACACTCCCACTCAACATTGCCTGGGATGCTTACTGGGAAAACAAACCCAAAGCAAATGACTATACGGATGGGATATGTCAAATAAAACCCGCAGCTTCTTGGAAGGAAAATGCCGCCTTCATAGGCCCGTTCATAGCCCCCGCAGAAGGAGCGGCCGCTTTTTGTACCACGTGACCCTGCGTCTCACTCCTGGAGCCATGGCGAGGTTACAGGTGGCTGGAACACGCGGCCAGTGGACAGAAATGTGATCCAGCCTGGGAAGATGACATCCTTCCTCAGGAACATGAACTAAGAAATGGTCCGGACGCCACATGGGTGATAGGTTGAGGCGATCTCACGAGGTACCAAAGTCATCAGGAAACTGAGCCCTCTGGCTCCAGGAAGTACGGGATAAAGAAAAGTTCCCAACAGGCAGTGGAGTGGAAAGCAGGCAGGGGGAAGGGCAGCTCACTCGGTCACACCTATGGGCAGCACTGAAGCAAAGTCCCTCGAGCTCCTCACCCAGGACCACCTGCAGCCTCCAGTCTCTGCAGACCAGCTGTATTTATCCGGGAATCGCCCTAAAACCGGAGTCCTCTTGGGCTTGGTGTGAATCCTCACCACCAACTCCCTTTGCTTGAGTCAACTGAGTCCAACTCATTTCTCACACGAAGTGTCTAACTAAAATGACATGGCTAAGGCAAACATTTCTGGGATCAGTGGGGGAATGGGTAGTTAGTGTGGTCCAGGGAAGAGGGAGGGAAAGCTGGGTTTGCGGCTCACCGGCTGCTTCCCTGCAGCCAAAAGAACAGGGTCACCGCTCCTTGGGATGCACTCATCCATCTAGTCCTACCCTCTATTACACCCAGCACAAAATCTGCAAGAGGCTAGCCCTGTCCTCCAGAAGCAACAGCTTCGCACACAGAACAGACAAGTAAACAAGTAACATTTCACTATAGGAGGGGCAAGTGCTGTAGAGATGATGGCAGGCAAGCGGTGAGACGCCTCAGAGGTCCCCGACCCCCGACCAGAGGGAGCGAGGGAAGGACGCTGCAGCTTTCTTGGCAGAACTGGGACCTATGGTAGTTTTAGCTGGGGGAAGAGGCAGGAAAAACCTCAGGTGTGGTGTGTGTGTGTGTGTGTGTGGTACTGGGGATTGAACCCAGGGGCATTCTACCTCCAAGCTCCATCCACAGCCCTTTTAAATTTTATTTTGGAATAAAATCTCAGTAAGTTGCTGAGGTTGCTCTGGAACCTATGATCCTCTTGTGTCAGCACCCCCACCTCCCAAGTACTGGGGTCACAGGCGTGCACCATCATGGCCGGCTGGCTGCAGACTTTTTTTTTTTTCGGTACTGGGGATTGAACTCTGGGACATTCTACCTCCGAGCTATGCCCCCAGCCCTATTTTTTATTCTTTATTTTGAAACAGGGTCTCACTAAGTTGCGGAGTGCCTCACTAGGTAGCTGAAGCTGGCCTCGAACCTGGATCCCCCATTCTCAGCCTCCCAAATGCAGGGATTATAAGCCTGCGACACCAAGCCGGCTTGCCTGCAGATTTTGAATCAAGCATTGTCACTACCTCAAAACCACCTTCCTCTACACCACTCTCCCTGTCAGCTCCTCTCCCTGCTTTACATTTCCAGCAGATGTTCTACTATTTTCCCGGATGTCCTAAATCCTCACCCTTTTCTCCCAGATCTAATCACCGGGTCCTGCGGACTCTTCTTTTGCAATGTTATCTGTTCCCTTCCCTACCGCTAACACCATCAAAATTCAGGTCCATAACTGCTTGCTTCAGAACTCACTGGCTCCCTGCCATTAGTCCTTTCCACTCTAATCCTGAAGGTCGCTTCTAGAATAACCATCCCAAAAGTTTTATTTGTGTTCGTCCTCGGATCAGACCCATACAACCTCACTGGTTGGTTGCTTACTGGGGTTCACGCTGATACCCTGGGCCCTGGCCTCAGTACCTTGGTTCACTCTCCTCTTGTAAAATCACCTCACTCTCAAGTCTGCCCAACGCTGTCGCGGTTTTTATCCACATCAAATGCTACCTCCTCCACGAAGCCACCCCCCACTGACAGAGACCCGGGACCCGGAGCTCAACGAGGCGATGAGGCGCTTTCCGCGAAAGAGGTAGGAACTGGAGTGGGCGGCACTGAAGACTTACGTGTCAATTCTACCCACGTTCATTAAGCCCCATTAGGGGAATAAGGAACGGGAAGCGCGGGGGGACACCCCACACTTGCCGCCTGCAAGTACCGCGGACGCACAGCACAGGACCACGGCTAACAGTGCCCCCGGCCGGGAACGCACGCACTCCGCAGGGGACAACTTTGCGTCTGCACTCTGCAGCGGGTCGTCGCCACACACACTCTGCAAGCTGGCGCGGCCCGCGTCACCCCGCTCTCGCTCCCACAGCACCTCCCCCGAGCGCCCAGGGTCCCCTTCTCTCGGCCGCCGCGCTCACTGGGTTCCTCCCAAACGCAGACCCGCAACCCTCACCTCCCGCACAGAGTGCTCAAGACCCGGGAAGACGGCGCCTCTGCAGCTCGGGAAGACAATGCGCCTGCGCGGAGGCCCTGGCCCCGGGCTGCCAATCAAGGCGCCGCCTTGGCGCGGACTTCATTTCCCAGCAGTCTCGGCGGCCGGCGCTTCAGTATGACGTGTGAAGATCTGCGCACGCGCACTCTCCGGAGAGAGCAGCGGACAGCGCTTACCTGACCCACGTACCCGCGTGGTCTCCCCAGCGGGGTGCTGGAGCGGTCATGCATACGTGGGGGCACGTAAGGTCACCCTGAAGTATGCCTACATGTGATGGCACGTTTCTCCAGTCCTCCGACTGTAGAGTTGTCCGAAGAGATCCATCTTCGTGACTCCCGTGCCCGGCCCCTATCCCTGGAGATGAGCCTTTGGAAGGGATTTGTTTCCGCTCTTCCACTTTTAGGGATTTGATTCTGAAATTTTGGCGAGAGAGGCTTGGGGTTTGGTTCTGAAGACTGGGCTACGGCCAGAAGAAGAGAAGAGCCCAGATATTTGTGTACTTAACTGGGCATCTGGAATAACTCCCGAAAGCGAGCACACCAGCCTGCCTTTCTTGGTGCTCCTGGAAAGGCCCTGGCGGGAGACATGGCAGGAATTCTAAGTCCCAACTGCATCTGGAATCGCCCTGAGAGGTTTAGACATAATGGGGCCCATCCTGAGAAAGACAGTTTGAAAGCTCCTTAAGGGCCGGGCGTTGGCGCATGCTTGTAATCCCAGTACTTGGGAGGCTGAGACAGGAGGATCACAGATTCGAGACCAGCCTCAGTTACTTCTAACTTTAAAGTAATTATAGATTCATAATTCATAGGTTCATAATTAATAATTGATAGATTCACTTGCAAAAATAGTACAGAGAGGCCCCTTCACTCAGCTTCCCCCAATGTGAACATTTTATACCAGGAAACTGGCACTGGCATAATCTGACTTACTGTTTATTCGGATTTATATCAGCTTTGCATGCACTCATGTATACATGCTTGTGTGTAGTTCTGTGCAGTTATATCATGTGTAGATTTCTGTAACCACCACAATCAAGACACAAAACTCTGTTCTAGCTCCACAAAGATTCCTTATGCTTCCCCTTAGAGTCACACCCCTTTCACTCCTCCCTCCTACCATCCCTAAACCGTGGCAACCACTAATCTGTTCCCCATATTTAAAATGTCAATTTGAGAACATATAAATGGAATCACACAGTATGTGACTTTTTTTTTTTTTCGGTACTGGAGATTGAACCCAGGGTCATTTTACCTGCAAGGTACACCCCGCATTAAAAAGTAGTCAAGATGGTAAAGTTTATGTTGTATGTATTTTGCTACAATGTAAACATTCTTAACGTCTAAAAAGAAATGTACATGAATGTTTGTTTATGGCAGCTTTGTTTGACATAGCCACAAATTGGAATAAACCAAATATGCTACAATAGGTGGCTGGTTAACGACATGGTGGTACCATGGAATACTGCTCAGTTATAAAAAGGAAAAACTGTAAGTCAACTTGAATAGACAACAAGAGTATTATGCTGGGTGAAAAGAATCCATCTCAAAAGGCTCTCCGGAACTTAGCGACACCCTGTTTCAAAAATAAAAAAGCCCGAAGTGAGTAGAAAAACCTATGGCTTAGGTCTGGGATCAGCGTGTGTGAACATAGGTTAAAATCAGAATGAATGCTTAAATGCGTGTGAAATCCACGTTAACTTAAGTACTTAAACAACCTCAGAGCTTTAAAGGCTATGAATTTCTCTGCACGTCGTCTTGTTCGTTCACCCTCTGGATCCTCCTTGCATCTGGGTTCTTTCCGTGGTCGCGGGTCCCTAGAGCCTGATAGCAATCCCAGCGCGGTTCCTCCAGGACCCGGGTTTCTCCACGGATCCACCTGCTCGGAGCCGGCTACCCCGCCCACCCCGCCCACGCCTGACACGTACAGGCCCCGCCCACCCGTCAATCGGCGTGTCCGCCTCCTCCTGGGGTGTAGCCCCGCCCACAGGTCCTAGCGCGAGGACCCCACGGGGCTGCCCGCAGCTGTGCCTGACGCAGCCAAGGCTGTGGCCCGTCCGGATCATTTTCCCACCCCGGTCTGTGCTGCGGAGTGGCTCTCTGTCGTCGGACATCCCGCCGACGACGGAGGCCTGCCGTTTGACGAGGGGCCATCGCGGCAGGCGGTGGGGAGAGCCCCCCTGGAGGGAGGGGGCGGCGCGGCGGGCGCTCCATCCAGCATGGCGGCGGCGGTGCGCGCTGCGGGCTGCCTGCCTGCGCTGTGCAGCGTGCCGGCGAGTGAGTGCGGGAACCGGGGCTGTGGGCGCGCGACAACGGGGGGCCCTCACCCGGGGGCTGCGGAAGCCCGGGAGGAAGCGTGAGGCCGCGATCACTGGCTCCCTCCCCAGGCGGGTCTGCCATCCCGCCCGGGGTCGCTGTGTGACCTTGCGTGCATCCTTTCCCTCTCTGGGTCTCCGGGACTCTTGATTGCGATCTGGACGCCGTTCATCAAGATTCATTTCGTTTTACAAAATCGCTAGTGCATGCTCGACCCGGGGTTCGAGGCTGAGTCGTTCTGCAGCTGGAGTCGGATCGGATTAGCCTGGATCATTGTAGATTCCGGGCTGATTACATCCAGACGGACGACTGGAATGTCAGTCAGAATGTCCTTTTGCAGTTACTGGCCTCCCCAGTCCCGGGCTAGTGGTGTGCAGCAGGAGGAAGAGCGGTCTGCGGCTCTCATGCATAACGTGCACCTCTAGTACCGCTTCGTGATCGCCTGCTCTAGTTGCTGTTAAGTCCACAGTCCAGCATTTGTAATTCCCAAATCCAAAGACCCCTAAACCCCGAAAAAGTCATTATTATTATTATTATTATTATTATTATTATTATAACTCATTTTGCTGCAAAATTTGACTTGAAATATTTTGGCGGAAAATCTGACCCGAACCTTCTTTTGTCTATGTTATGATCATCTTCTCTTATTTCAGGGTCGCTTCCAAATAGCTGTCTCTTCATGAGCTCTTAACTATGTGCCAGCGACTATCTCAGTCTGTTTCTGCTCATTTCCTTCACTTTGTCTTCTTTATAGTCTGTTATTTCGTTTTATAAATGAGGGAGTTCAGAGCTGGGCGTGGAGGTGCACGCTTGAAATCCCAGTGCTGGGGAAGCTGAGACAGGAGGATCACAGGTTCGCGGCCAGTTACATACTGAGACCCTCTGCAACTTAGTGATATTCTGTTTCAAAATAAAGAATAAAAAGTAAGCCTGAGGGTATAGCTCGGAGGTAGAATGCCTCTGGGTTCAATCCCCAGTACGCAAAAAAAAAAAAAAAAAAAAAAAAAAAAAAAAAAAAAAAAAAAGGGAGTTCAGGCACACAGAGATTGAGAAATTGCTTGCTTACAAACTCTGAGAACATAAGGTTTTTGCCTGGCTCCAAAGCCTGTTTTTTCTCTTTTCTTTCTTCATATGTGTAATTTTTTTTTTTAATCAGCAGTCTTATTGAGATAAAACTCACATGCCACACAGTTTATCCATTTGAAGTATTTAGTATTTTCACGGACCTATACAACCATCACAATTAATTTTGGAACATTCTCATCACTCCAAAAAGGAAACCTGTACTTTTTAGCCGCTGCCCACCTGTCCCCAGTGCTATGCAACCAATATTCTGTTTTCCATCTCTCTATAGGCTGTTGTTCTGAACATTTCATTTAAGTAGAATCATATGGCACGTGGACTTTTGTGACTGGCTCCTTTCATGAAGTGTAATGTTATCAAGATTTGTCCATGTTGTGATACGTATCAGTATTACATTCCTGAATAATATTGAGTCCGTACATCACATTTTGTTTACCCATATAGCAAGTGGTGAACATTTGGGTCAGTTTCCATCTTTTGGCTGTGAAGCCTAATGTTGCTATAAACATTAGCATGCCATATTTTCATGTGTGCATGTATTTTCTTTGCTCTTGTGTATATACCTGGGATTGGAATACTGGATAGCATGGTAAGTCCATGTGTAACTTTTTTTTTTTTTTAAATTGTGGTGCTGGAGATTGAGCCCAAGGGCATTCTACCTCCAGGCTACACCCCCAGCACTATTTTATTTTTTATTTGGAAACAGGGTCTCCCTAAGTTGCTAAGGCTAGCTTCAAACCCTCAATCTTTCTGTCTCAATCTCCCAAGAACTGGAATTATAGGCGTGTGTCACCATGCCCAGCTCCATGTTTTAACTTTTTGAGGACCTGCCAGACTATTTTCCAAAGTGGGTATACCATTTTACATTTCCACCAGCAGTGTAAGAGTTTCCATTTCTCTTTATGAACTTGTTACACTTGTTACTGCCTATCTTTTGATTATAGCCCATGGTGGCTATGAATGGTTATCAATTTAATTTGCATTTCCTTGATGGATAATGAGCATATTTTCATGTGCTTATTAGCTATTTGTGTTGTTTGGAGAAATGTCTGTTCAAATCTTTTGTCCATTTTTAAATAGGATTGTCTTTACTAGTCAATTGTAAGGAGTTCTTTATATTGTCTAGATATAAGTCTCCTATCAGATATATGACTTGGAAAAATTTTATCCCATTCTGTGTGCTATATTTTAATTTTCTTGATAGTGTTTTTTTTTTCGGTACTGGGGATTGAACTCAGGGGTATTCTACCTCTGAGATACCCCCAGCCCTATTTTTTATTCTTTATTTTGAAACAGAGTCTCATTAAGTTGCGGAGTGCCTCACTAGGTAGCTGAGGCTGGCCGAGAACCCGGATCCTCCAGTCTCAGCCTCCCAAATGCTGGGATTCCAAGCGTGCGCCACCACGCCCGGCTGATAGTGGTTTTTTTTGAGTCACACAAGTTTTGCTTTGTTTTGCTTTTGTAGTGCTAGAGGTTGAATCCAGACATGCTGGGCAAGCGCTCTGCCACTGAACTTCATCCCCGGCCATGAAATGCAAGTTCTAAGTTTTGATGAAGTCTGATTTATTTTTTCTTCTTGTCATGTGTGCTTTGGCATGATATTTCAGAAACCATTGCCAAATCCAAAGTCATGTTGATTTACTCCTAAGAGTTTTTATAGCTTTTGGCTCTTTAGGTCTTCAGTCCATTTTGAGTTTATTGTATATGGTGTGAGGTATGGGGTCTTGCTATCCAGCTGGTCCAGCGCCATTTGTTGAAAACATTATTCTTTGCCCACTGAACAGTCCTGACACCCTTGTCAAAAGTCCCTGTCACCAGTGCCGTCAGCGCCTGTCCTGGAGTTGTGCAGCGTGTGAAGGGTCTCACAGGACAGTGTTGTGGGGTTTCTCGAGGAAGTAGGGAGCACTGCAGATCAGGGAGGCCTCACTAAGAGCTGATGTGTCGCACCCCAGGAGAATCTGGAGGGGACAGAAGTCTGCTAGAGCAGAGCGAGACCAACTCCACGTGCATCAGGGCTCGTGGGAGGTGGAGGAGAGGGGCAGCAGCGTGGACGCTGGGGCCTGTGCAGCAGTCCTGCAGGCCGTGCGGGGGACCTGGGCCTTTAGTTTACAGTAGGGAGCCCAGGAAGGGCATGTTGGGGCTGTGAAGTGGCCACGCCTGTTACTCTAGGAAGGCGGTGAGTTGGGGCTGGGGGGAATTGGAGAGTCTGGGGGGGACTTGTTACCCTGTGGCTGCGTGGTGATGAGCTTTGAACAGAGAAGTGGCAGCAGGGCACGCAGAGGTGCGCTGCTGGGTGGGCGGGCTGCTGGGGAGCCCTGGGAGGTTGGCGAGTGGTGGGCTGCGAGGGGGACAGGGAGGAGGGGCTGTGATGGCAAGTGGTCTTGCAGCCTCGGAGTCAACTGCCTGTCCACTCATCCTAGTTCTTCTATAGATACTATGATGGGTTTTGTTTTATTTTTATTTTATTTTTTATTGTACTGGGGATTGAATTCAGGGGCATTCTACCTCCGAGCTACACCCCCAGCCCTATTTTTTATTCTTTATTTTGAAACAGGGTCTCACTAAGTTGCAGAGGGCCTTACTAAGTAGCTGAGGCTGGCCACAAACCTGTGATCCTCATGTCTCAGCCTCCCTAGTACTGGAATGACAAGTGTGTGTCACCACGCCCAGCTGTATAGATTTTAATATTCTGTGGGTGATACTCATTAATATTCCATTTTGCTGTAGGAATATACCTTTTTTTTTTTTTTGCCAGGTGCAATTCCAGTTACTTGGGAGGCTGAGGCAAGAAGCAGAGGGTTGCAAGTTCAAGGCCAGCCTGGCCTACTTAAGGACCTTGTTGCAAAAGGGGCTGGGAGTGGGGGGAATGTAGCTTAGTGGTAGCATGCTTGCCTTGCAGGTGCACGGCCCTGGGTAAAATCCCCAGCACCGCCAATAACATTAATAATAATAAATTCTTTTTAAAATCATTTACAGGTCACCTCTGGTCCAGGCAGCTTTCCCTACACACCTTTTCAGCAGCTTCTGTTTTGGCATTGAAGACTGCCCTCAGCAATGGTGAGATTCGTTGAGTAACTACCCATTCTCATAAGATTTAATAATAGAATAGTGGCTGTAGTTTTTTAAAATGTAATTGCATGAGACACATTCTTTATAATGGAAATGTATAGAATCTTGAGTATTTTTCAATTTTTTTGTGATTACAATTGTTATAGTTCACCATTTAGTAGTTAATATGTAGTAGGCTTAAAACATGTTTTCTGGGTTAATTTTCACACCAGGTTTTTTTTTTGTTTTTGTTTTTTGTGGTACTGGGGATGGAACCCAGGGGCATTCTACCTCTGAGCTATACTCCCAGCCCTATTTTTTATTCTTTATTTTGAAACAGGGTCTCACTAAGTTGTGGAGGGCCTCACGAAGCAGCTGAGGCTGGCCGCAAACCCGGATCCTCCAGTCTCAGCCTCCCAAATGCTGGGATTACAAGCATGCGCCACCACGCCCAGTTTATTCTTTATTTTTTGAAACAGGGTCTCACTAAGTTGCCAAAGACCTTACTAAGTAGCTGAGGCTGGCCTTGAACCTGCAATCCTCCAGGCTCAGCCTCTCTAGTACTGGGATTACAAGCCTGCGCCACCATGCCCAGCTACCAGTTTGTTGTTGTTGTTTTTTTTGCGGTACTGGGGATTGAACTCAGGGGCTTCTACCTCCGAGCTATACCCCCAGTCCTATTTTTTATTCTTTATTTTGAAACCAAGTCTCACTAAGTTGCGGAGTGCCTCACTAGGTAGCTGAGGCTGGCTGCGAACCCGGATCCTCCTGTCTCAGCCTCCCGAATGCTGGGATTACAAGCGTGCGCCACCACGCCCGGCTCCAGCTACCAGTTTTTATGAGGTTCTTCCCATTTTAGAGATGATAAAGTAAGTCTCTGAGAGGCCAAGTTCTAGGATTACAGACGTGTGCCACCATGCTCAGCCCTGTTTATTTTATATTTTGAGACAGGGTTTTGCTAAGTTGCTGAGAATGACCTCGAACTTGTGCTCTTCCTAATTCAGCCTCCCAAGTCCCTGAGATTACTGGCATCGTACCACCACATCTGGCACAAATGACTGTTTCTAGTGTATGAGGCCCTGGGTTCAATCCCTAGTACCACCATCACCCCCCGCCCCCCCAAAAAAAGTGATTATTTCTCTAAAGTCAATTCCCTTCTACTTTTGACAGATCTTTTCAGGGTAGGTACATTATTAACTATGATTAATATTTCAGCTTTTCAAAAAAATCTGATTAACCAGACATGATGGTACACACCCGTAATCTCTGTACTTAGGATGCTGAAGCAGGAGGATTGCAGATTTGAGGCCAGCCTCAGCAGTTTAGCGGAGCCTCAGCAACTTAGCCAAACCCTGTCTCAAAATAAAAAATAAAAAGGGCTGGGGATGTAGCTCATTGGTAGAGCACCCCTAGGCTCAACCCCAGTACAGGGGGAAAAAAATGCAAACACCAAAAGACAGCTACATCCATTGTGTGGATGAACCATAACTTCTTTTATTTGAGAGTGAGAGAGAAAGAGAGAGAGAGAGAGAGAGAGAGAGAGAGAGTGTGTGTGTGTGTGTGTGTGTGTGTGTATGTGTGTGTGGAACTGGGGATTGAACCCAGAGGCATTCTACCTCGGAGCTATATCCTCAGCCCTTTTTAATTTTGTTTTGAAACAGGGTCTCTCTAGGGTTGCTGCGATTCTTGCTACTTGCTGAGCCTGTCCTTGAGCCTTCAATCCTCCTGTCTCAGCCTCCCAAGTACCGGGATCACAGATGTGTACCACCATGCCTGGCTAACTCTCTGACTTGAAGTATAACTCTAGTTGGATGAGCGTTGAGGTTGTTATCAATGGACGTTTTCTTAGAAGGTTGGGTTTTAGTGACCTCCTTCCATTAGTGACTGTCATCTGATGATGGCGGTGTGTCTTCACAGCTGTGGAACATCTGACACAGAGTTCTTTTCCATCTGCCTGTAGGCCCTCTGCCACCGCGGGGAACCGGAGACGACCGTCACCTCACCTTCTTGAGCCGTGCGCTGCAGACACAGTGCTGTGTCTCTTCCCCCAGTGCCTTGATGGGCCAACAGTACAGACACTACAGTTTCTTCACGAAGTGTATGTAGAATGACCACTGACTTCTCGCTTAATGAAACAGGAAAATACAGGTGTCTTCGTGTCTTAATTGTTCCTCTTTCTTAAGTAAATTAACGCTTTAGTGACTAGTTTATAATGTACTATTAAAACTTATTAAGATTTCCTAGGAGTATGTAACATTGTACATTGTCTTCCTTGCTACAGAGAATCTACCATTTAAATTCTTTTGATCCAAATTAGTAAGCCATGTTACTTGGCAGGATTAGGAAAGAACTCATGGTTTGGGGATTGTGGTAGAGCATTTGTCTAGTGAGTGTAACCCTTGACTTTGATCCCCAGCACTGCCAAAACGTTAGTAAAGAGAGGACTCAGCCCAGCACTGCCGAAACATTAGTAAAGAGAGGACTCAGCCCAGCACTGCCAAAACGTTAGTAAAGAGAGGACTCAGCCCAGCCCTGCGAAACATTAATAAAGAGAGGACTCAGCCCAGCACTGCCAAAACATTAGTAAAGAGAGGACTCAGCCCAGCACTGCTGAAACGTTAGTAAAGAGAGGACTCAGTATATGAGATTGGACACCACAGTGGACTCTGTGTGCGTGTACACGCTCACTCTTTGTATCTGTGTAAAACATGAACTTTATTTCCTATACCCGTAGTATGTTAAGCTAACTGTCCTTTCAGAAAAGGGCAGTTGAAATAATAGTAAATCTACTCTAAGTAACCTTTGAGGTTAATTAGACTCTTAGCCTTGATGTTAAAAGAACTTAATTCAACTCGCACCCATTGAAAGGTCATGATCATGAGTGACATTCATGGCTGTGGAAAGAGTGGCAGGCAGCGGTGCACATGCTACCATTTCAGTTTTGTGCAAAACAAATAGATCACGCAAATATACACGCACGTGTAAAGAAAACAGTACACATTCTTACCTAATAGCAGTGATGGAATTATGATTAATTTTTATTTGTTTTTCATGTTTTATTTTATTTTATTTTTTTGCGGAACTGGGGATTGAACTCAGGGGCATTCTACCTCCGAGCTATAACCCCAGCCCTATTTTTTATTCTTTATTTTGAAACAGGGTCTCACTAAGTTGCGGAGTGCCTCACTAGGTAGTTGAGGCTGGCCGCGAACCCGGATCCTCCTGTCTCAGCCTCCCAAATGCTGGGATTACAAGCGTGCGCCACCACGCCGGGCTGTTCTTCATGTTTTAAAAGAACTACTTTGTAATATGAAAAAATATTAAAATTTTTGTGTGTGGTACTTGGGATTATACTACCTATGAGCCACACTCCCAGCCCTATTTTATCTTTTATTTTGAAACAGGGTTTCACTAAGTTGCTGAGGCTGACTGGGAACCTGCCATCCTCCTATCTCAGCCTCCCAAGTACTAGGATTACAGGTGTGGTCCACCACACCCAGCTTAAAAAACCCTTTTAATAGCATAATAGAATTGAAAAGTTGACCTATGACATGCTACCTTTTTCACATGTGGTTAGAAATCTTTACTCTCCTTTTATAATACGTATATATGTATGTGTGTATTTTTGTGGTAGTGGAGATTAAACCAGGGGGCATTCTACCTCTGAGCTACACCCACAGCCCACCCAGATGTAACCACATGGTATGTGCAAAGAACGACTTTATTTTGCCTTCATTACCTCAGTGAAGTGGGTGAACTTGGCCTCTTCTCACAAACAAAGGTCCTTGCTCACAAACTAATTTTTTTTTTTTAAAACCTGTTTTATTACAGTGACAGCAGATGAGCTGTGGAAAGGTGCCTTAGCAGAAAGTGGAGCTGGAGCAAGAAAAGGAAGAGGAAAAAGAACTAAGAAGAAGAAAAGAAAGGATTTGAACAGGGGTCAGATCATTGGTGAAGGTAAGCTAACTTACAAAAACAGCCAAAGTAGCTGGCCGTGGTGACACACCTGTAATCTCTGTACTTGGGAGGCTGACACAGGAGGATCAAATTCGAGGCCAGCCTCAGCAATATAGCAAGACCCTGTTTCAAAATAAAGAATAAAAAGGGCTGAGGGTGTAGCTTGGAGGTAGAATGCCTCTGGGTTCCATCCCGAGTAACAAAACGAAACTCAGCCAAAGTGCTTTGTTCTTTATTTTGGGCTGTTTTCATTGTTGATGTTTTTCTTTTCTTTCTTTCTTTTTTTTTTTTGAGACTTGGTCTTGGTATGTTACACAGGATAGCCCCCAACTCCTGGGCTACAGTGATTCTCCTGCCTCAGCCTTCCATTGAGCAGGGACTGCAGGTGCATGCCACCATGTCCAGCTAATATTTGTTTTTCAAATTAAAAGAATTATGTATATACGTTATTAGTTTAAAAAAAAAAGGGCAAAAACTATAGAGAAAGCTAAAAGCCCTCGATGTGCTTCCTCTCATCCCTAGTCCCAGTGTGTAGTGCTCTTGTATACATGCCACAATAGAAATGTATTGTCTTTTTTTAAAAAGATAATTAAATTATACCGTATGGTACATGGTGTCTTACAACTTGCTATTCGCACTCAATAATAAATCTTGGAAATGATTCCATATCAGAGCCTACCGGGCAGCCCTGTTCTTCGGCTTGTGGATGCGCCGCAGCTGATGTAACCATTTCATTGGTGCTGGTCGTTAGGTTGTTGTAGACACAGACGCCGTGTGAGCGTTTCTCGGGGTGACGGCGTGACGTGGAAGCTAGCGCGGAGGGAGGTGCAGCCGCAGTTTGTCAGCGCAGAGAGACTGCCCGGCGGGCTCGTAGCGCAAGTCCCTACCGCAGGGTGTTGTCCCTGTTCACTCACTGCCTGGCGTTTTAACCCTTGACGGATGGAATGCTTTTGAAAACTTCTTCCTTGTAAACTTGCAGGGCGGCATGGTTTCCTGTGGCCTGGTCTGAACGCCCCTCTCATGAGGAACGGGGCGGTGCAGACCATCGCCCAAAGAAGCAAGGACGACCAGGAGAAGGTGCAGGCCGACATGGCCCAGCAGAGAGAGGAGTGGGACCGGAGGAGGAAGGTCAAAGTGAAGCGGGAGCGCGGATGGAGTGGAAACACCTGGGGGGGCGTCAGCCTCGGGCCCCCCGACCCCGGTCCCAAAGGAGGTAGCGGAGGCCTGCTCTTCTTGCCTTTGTGACTGAGAAAACTATGGTTCTGTGTTATGTTTTCTAATGATTTGATTTATTTAGATTGCCTTTTTCCACAAAGGACTTGGGCAACTTTGAATCTCTTCCCACGTTGTTAGTCCAGCTGCATTTTATAGAACGCTAGAGGCCCATAAGCAAAAAGTGCTTCTGCCGGGTGTGGTGGCGCGCGCTTGTAATCCCAGTTCTTGGGAGGCCGAGACAGGAGGATCCCAGGTTAAAGAACAGCCTCAGCAAGTAGTGAGACTCGTCAACCTAAAGAGACCCTCTTTCCAAATAAGAAATAAAATCAGGCCGGGGTGTAGCTTTAAGGTAGAATGCCTCTGGGTTCCATCCCCAGCACCACACACACACACACACACACACAAAGTGCTCCCCCAACAGTCCAGAAGGCACTGGCTTCCCAGTGCTTGGTCACACGGCCTCTCAGAGTCTTAAACGCGGTGGCATGTGTCATAGACCTGTAGGGTGCAGTGCCTCCCAGACACAGTTGCCACAGGGCGCCTTGAGCCACCCGGCTTGGGAACGCTGGCTCAGTAAGGAAGTCAGAAGCCAGACCTTGTCATTCAGCCTCACAGCAGCATTCATAAAACACAAATTGAGTAATCCCAGAACTCGGGAGGCTGAGACAGGACGATCACAGGTTCACGGCCAGCCTCAGCTACTTAGTGAGGCCCTCTGCAACTCAGAGAGACCCTGTTTCAAAATAAAGAATGAAAAGTAGGGCTGGGGATGTATCTTGGGATAGAATGCCCCTGAGTTCAATCCCCAGTACCATCCCCCACACCAAAAAGACTAATAAAACACAAATTGATAACAGGCCAAATTAGGAAATAGTTTTCCCCCCTTCTTGAGTATATAAGCAAGTAAAATGTATCTGTGAATCTTGTTCTTGACAGTGACTGGAAGGAGCGGGTGTAGACGAGAGTTTGGCTGCCTTCAGAAGGTTGGCTCAGCCAGGCGTGGTGGCGCATGCTTGGAATCCAGTACTTGGGAGGCTGAGACAGGAGGATCACAGGTTGTGGCCAGCCTCAGCTACTTAGTGAGGCCCTCCACAGCTGAGTGAGACCCTACTGCAGAATCAAAAGTAAACTGGGCTTGGTGATATGCACTTGTAATCCCAATACATGGAAGACTGAGACAGGAGGGTCACAGATTAAATAAATAAATAAATAAATAAATAAATAAATAAATAGGGACGGGGGTGTAGCTCAGAGGTAGAATGCCCCTGGGCTCGATTTCCAGTGTGTGTCACACACACACACACACACACACACACACACACACACACACACACACACACAGAGGTTGAGATGGAGAGTCCAGTGAGCCTGTGTAGACCTGAGCGCTTCCGTCAGGTCTGAAGGGGAGAGAACAGGACCCGCGCCCTCCCTGAGGGAGGAGCCAGACCCAGAGTCCAGGGGAGGGTTGGCCTGTTCACAGAAGCAGGGCTAGGGCCACAGGGTCAGCGGGGGCGGGATGCAGGTGTCCTGTGGTCAAGGCCCAGGGAAGAGGTGCAGCTGTCTGCGGCATTGGCGGGCACGGCTGAGCCGGTGGCCACAGGGCAGGCGCTAGCCCGGCTCTCGGCTTGCCCCACTGGTGGGAGTGGGTGAGGACATGAGGGGACGGGAGGGAGAAGGTGCTGGGGGGCCCTAGGAACGTCGCCGTGGGTGCCAGTGGGTGCCAGCTGGAGGGCGGGAGGGCACAGTCAGGGAGAAGAGGGGCCAAGCTCGTGTGTGGGTTTGTTTTGTTTGTGGCACTGGGGATGGAACCCAGGGGCATTCTGCCTCTGAGCTACACCTCCCAGCCCTATTTTATTCTCTGTATTGAAACTGGGTCTCGCTGAGTTGCTGAGAGCCTCACTAAGTTGCTGAGGCTGACTTTGAACCTGTGATCCGCCTGTCTCGTCCTCCCAAGCCCTGGGATTATGGGCATGCGCCACCACTCCTGGCCATGACCGCACTTATGACAGGGACGGAGCCAGGCGTGACCTGGAGACTGGCACCAAGCTTGGAGATTCTCTGTCCCTTAGAAGCCCATGACAGGCCTGTGTTGAAAACGCTTTTGTGCATACAGAGCGTAGACGCACTTACCTGCATACTTGTTTCCTCTCTCCCTGTAGAAACATATGAGGATTTTGATACCAGGATACTTGAGGTAGGCATGCTGGATTAAGTACCTACCCAGGGAAGCCTTCGGAGAGGGTGTTGTGGGTGGGTGGGGATGGGGTGAGAGGGTGCCGTGCTGTTTCTCAGACCCAGAGCTGATTTGCGTAAGGAAATAATGAAACTTGAAATTTGGTTGCTTGATACTGGCTCTTCTTTTATTTATTTATTTATTTTTGCTATATTGGGAATTAAACCCAGGGGCATTCCACCTCCAAGCTACACCCCCAGACTTACTATATTTCTTCTTTGAAAACAAAGTCTTGCTAAGTTGCTGAGAGCCTCACTATATTGCTGAGGCTGGCTCTGAACGTGCAATCCTCCTGTCTCAGCCTCCCAAATACTGGGATTATAAGCGTGGGTCACGACGCCTGGCTTGCAGAGGGCCTTGCTAAGCTGTCGAGGCTGGCCATCCGTCTCACCCCGTCAAGTACTGGGATTGCAGGCGTGCACCACCAGACCCAGCTAAACTGTTTGAAAATTTCATCCACAGCTTTTTTCTTTCCCGTGGTATATTCATAAAGAGAGGCTGTATTGGCTTGTATAGCTCCAAACCCTTTAAAGCTCGTCTCGGTCGGCTCTCCTGATAACCCTGTGAAACAGGAAGAGAGTCTCCATTCTCTTGTACTCTTGCGGACACAGCAGCGGGAGGTTGCGGCTGGCGCGTTGGTTTCTGTGCTCGCAGAGTGGGTGCCGTCCCCTGCCCCGGGTGCGCGCAGGCGTCAGGCAGGTCCTGCTGACACTCTGCCTCAGGTGCATTTCTGACCAGGCATTTGTCTTTTAGGTGAGAAATGTTTTCAATATGACAGCAAAAGAGGGAAGAAAGAAATCGGTTCGTGTCCTGGTCGCTGTGGGGAATGGAAAAGGAGCGGCAGGTGAGTGCCTAGCTTTTAGCAATGTTTTTTTTCCCTCACCCCTTTTGGTTATATTAATCTGTTTCCAAAAGTGTCCAAAAACATTAGCCTTATTTTAGAGCATATTTAAATTTTAAGTTAAGTATGTTTCATTAGAGATTTATAAAACGTGTAATATTATGCATCTAACCTTGGATTTCATAACTACATTGAAACGTAAAGTTTCCCAAATGTGTTGTGAAATATCGTAGGAGCCCCACAGGGGGTGTGGTGGAAGACACATCATGTGCCAAAGTAGTTCCCGTCTCATATTTTTGCTTTTTTTTTTATTAAGGTTTTGC
>PVLC010017416.1:15484-33994 GCA_004027655.1 Graphiurus murinus
AAAAAAAAAAAAAAAAAAAAAAAAAAGCTGGGGGAAGCCGGGTGTGATGGTGGTAGACGCTTGTAATCCCAGCATTCGGGAGGCTGAGACCAGAGGATCCAGGTTCGCGGCCAGCCTTAGCTACTTAGTGAGGCACTCCGCAACTTAGACTCGGTTTCAAAATAAAGAATAAAAAATCGGGTTGGGGGTGTAGCTTGGAGGTAGAATGCCCCTGGGTTCAATCCCCAGTACCAAAAAAAGAAAAAAAAGAAAAAAATTGCTGAGTCTGGTCTCTGTAAACTACCTCAGCCTCCCAAATTGCTAGAATTACAGGAGTGTGCCACCACATCCAGCTTTGTAGTCCTGGCAATTTGGGAGACTGAAGTGAGAGAATCTCCTGAGCCCACAAGTTCAAGACCAGCCTAGGCAACACAAGACCCCATCTCTAAAAACAAAACAAAAACAAAAGAGAACACCAAGAAAAACAGGCTCCAAGAAAAATTTGTACAGGAATATTCTTAGCAGGGTTATTAATGATGGCAAAACTGCAAATAACCCAGATGTCCTTCAATGGGTGAATGGTTGAACAATCTCTGGTACTTCCATACAGTGAATTACTCAGCAAAAAAAGAAAAGAAAAAAAAAAGCCGGGTGTGGTGGCACACACTTGTAATCCCAACATTTGGGAGGCTGAGACAGGAGGATTTGGGTTGTGACCAACCTCAGCTACTTAGTGAGGCCCTCTGAAACTTAGTGAGACCCTGTTTCAAAATAAAGAATAAAAAATAGGGCTGGGGATGTAGCTCAGAGGTAGAATGCCCCTGGATTCAATCCCTAGTACCACAAAAACCCATTAATATATACAACCTAAATAGACCTCAAAGATCTGGGCGTGGTGGTGCACACCTGTAATCCTAGTATTTGGGAGGCTGAGACAGGAGTATCACAGGTTTGAGGACAGCCTCAGCAAGTAGTGAGACTCTCAATAACCTAGGGAGATCCTGCTTCAAAATAAAAATAAAATAGGGCTGGGGGAGTAGCTCAGAGATAGAATTCCCCTGGGTTCAATCCCCAGTACTGCAAAAAGTGGATCTCAAAGATGTTGCACTTAGTTATGGCCAGCCAGGCATGGTAACTAGCCCTTAAAATCCTAGTATTTGGGAGGCTGAGACAGAAGGATTGCAGGTTTGAGGCCAGTATCCACAATTTAGTGAGACCCTGTTTCAAAATAAAAGAATAAAATAGGGCTGGGGGTATACCTCAGAGGTAGAATGCCCCTGGGTTCCATCCCAGTAGCACAAAACTAAGATAGATGGTAGATAGATAGGTGAAACAGGATATCACTAGATTGATGAGTCTTACTACATGCTGAGGCTGTTCTCAAACTTGCAAGGTACTTGGGGTACTGGGATTATAGGCATATGCCACCACACTTGGCTAAAAAAAAAAAATCTACAGATAGAAGTAGATTGCCAGAAGCCAGGTGTGATGGCACATGCTTGTAATCCCAGTATTTGGGAAGCTGAGACAGAAGGATAGCAGGTTCAAAGCCAGCATCAGGAATTTAACAAGGCTCTCAGCAACCTAGTGAGACCTTGCTTCCAAATGAGAAATAAAAAATCAGGCTGGTTGTGTAGCTTGGAGGTAGAATGCCTCTAGGTTCAATCCCTAGTACCCACCCCACACTCAGAGAGAGAGAGAGAGAGAGATTGCCAGGAGCTGAGGCGACAAGGAAATAGTTCAAGTCTAAAGGGGACAGAATTTCAGTTTGGAAAGATGGAAAGATAAAAAGGTTCTGGAGATGAAGGGTAATGATTGCACAAAAACGTAAATATATTAAATGCCGCTGAACTTACGGTTAAAATGGCAAGTACATCTACATACATTTTATTATTAATAAACAACAAAACTCTGGAGAAGGCGATTACATTGTGAGAAGGGAGCCAATGAACACCCTGACTCAATCCATTTCTCTGTCTCTCCTTGCATTCTCTGAATTAAGTCGATTAGCATGTTCCCTCCCATAGTGCTTTGCTCCAATCTCCATCAAAATCTTGTTAAATGAAATTACAACCGAAACCCCTATGTTTCTCCAAGAGCTCTTCATAAAATTGTACTTGAATGCATAAATTTCAAACACTGAATAATTGAAAGTTTTTTTATTAGATGCAAAGTCGCCTTTGTGTAATAGGAACTTTACTTATTGGGGGTGATGCCTAGGGGGCGGTAGTAGTTAGCTTTGCGCAGTGGCAGTATCGTAGCCAATGAGGTTTATCCGAGGCGCGATTATTGCTAATTGAAAACTTTTCCCAATACCCCGCCGTGACGACTTGCAATATAGTCGGCATTGGCAATTTTTGACAGTCTCTACGGAGACTGAACAATCCCGGTCAAAAAATAAAATGTCATCACTTTTCTCTGGTAGTGCTTTTGAAAACTGATAGCTGCATGCGAATAGACTTACTTAGCAGGTAGTGTTTTCTGCTAAAATGCTGGTTTGTTTCAGTTGTCTTTAGTAAGTATATGGTAGTTTTTTCTTTTGCTCCTGGTTACCCACGTGGCTTTGGTAATTCTGTTCTCAACAGTTCCACAGTCACACCCCTGGGTGCTGTTTTTGTACCCCACGTCCAGCCAGCCATTTCCCCCACTTCGCTTTTCCAGTTCACCCTAGCTTTCCCGCCGGTGTTTCGGAGTCAGACCATTTGTCTCTATGACGTCAGGTTGATTTGCATAAGAGTCCCCAGCATCCCAAGCGAATGCTCCGCTTATTTCCAAAATTCGAACGTTGGACATGTGATAATCCAATGAGAATAAGTTTCCCATGCAGACTGGTCCTAAATATAACTGCTCGAATAGGGACGTGTCGTATCTGCGAACACTTTGGCAGTCGTTCACCCTCAATGAAAAGGTAGTTGTCATCCGTGGGCAAGTAGAGTGTGGCTGTAACTCTCCAGCTTTGCGCAGTGGCAGTATCGTAGCCAATGAGGTTTATCCGAGGCGCGATTATTGCTAATTGAAAACTTTTCCCAATACCCCGCCATGACGACTTGAAATATAGTCGGCATTGGCAATTTTTGACAGTCTCTACGGAGACTGAATTTACGCGGTTAAAAAAGTAGAAATGCTTTTCTGTTTGGAAGTTTCTTGTGGGAAGTAGTTGAAGTTACAACTCTCTAACCTGTTACTTACATGATAAGTAGTAGTATCACAGGCATGTGTGGCTTTCTTGTTAAAACTCATGTAGTTTGTCCTTTTTTTTTTTTTCTAAGGGAATCGTGGTCACTGTTGGGAATATAGTTTTTTGTTTTTTGTTTCGCGATACTGGGGATTGAACCCAGGGGCATTCTACCTCCGAGCTACACCCCCAGCCCTATTTTTTATTTATTTATTTATTTATTTATTTATTTATTTATTTATTTATTTATTTATTTATTTATTTATTTTGGTACTGGGGATTGAACTCAGGGACATTCTACCTCCGAGCTACACCCCCAGCCCTATTTTTTTTTTTTTAAACAGGGTCTCACTAAGTTGCCGAGGGCCTCACTAAGTAGCTGAGGCTGGCCACTAACCCGGATCCTCCTGTCTCAGCCTCCCAAATGCTGGGATTACAAGTGTGCGCCACCACACCCGGCTTATTCTTTCTTTTGAAACCGGGTCTCACTAAGTAGCTGGAGGCTGGCCACTAACCCGGATCCTCGTGTCTCAGCCTCTCAAGTACTGGGATTACAAGCGTGCACCACCACACCCGGCTGAAATACAGGTATTGGGGCTAACTTCACTAGGTTTGGGACTAACTTCACACAGAACATAAATTTAGTGTGATGGTCACATTGCTCTTTTCTCTAAATCCTCAAACACAGGCCACTATGTCACTTGGTCTGGGTACTGTGCTTGTTTCCACAACACTAACCTCCTCCAGTCTTGTCCTGAGGTCTCAGCAGTCCATGGACAGAAGTCCACATACCCCTGGGCATGGCGGTCCAGCTGGACCTGCTTTGGCCACCATCCCTCAAACACTCTTCTGACCTGCAGCAAAAGGATGTGGTGACCAAGGGCAAAGGTGGTAACAAAATCCACAGGTTCAACTGGCCAGGGGAAGACGGCCCAGCAGTAAATGACTAGATAGACCCTGCTTCAAGTTCAGAGTCGGGCTTGGTGGTACTCGCCTGTAATCCCTGTACTTGGGAAGCGGAGTCAGCAAAATGGCAGATTCAAGATCAGTCTCAGCAAGTTAATGAGACTCAGTTTCAAAAGAAACATGTAGAGGTGGTGGCATATGCTCATAATCCCAGTACTTGGAAGGGTGAGACAGGAGATTCAGGTTCACCGCCAGCTTCAGCTACTGGTGAGGCCCTCTGCAATTTACTGAGACCTTCTTTCAAAATAAAAAATAAACCCGGGCGTGGTGGCGCACGCTTGTAATCCCAGCATTCGGGAGGCTGAGACCGGAGGATCCGGGTTCGTGGCCAGCCTCAGCTACCTAGTGAGGCACTCTGGAACTTAGTGAGACCTGGTTTCAAAATAAAGAATAAAAAATAGGACTGGGGGTATAGCTCGGAGGTAGAATGCCCCTGAGTTCAATCCCCAGTACCGCAAAAAAATAAAAAAAAATAAAAAATAAAATGGGGATGGGAATGTAGCTCGGAGGTAGAATGTCCCTGGGTTCAATCCTTAGTACCACGAAAGAAAGAAAGAAACAATGAAACCATACAATATTTGTCCTTTGGAGCCTGGTTTATTTCACTTATTGTAACATTTTTATGGTTCATCCATATTGTAGTACATATCAGAGTTTCCCCCTGGGATGGAAACCAGGGGCATTCTACCTCTGAGCCACACTCAAACTCTATTTTATTCAAGTTTTGAACAGGGTTTCAGTAAGTTGCTGAGAATTTTATCCTTTTGTGTGTGTGTGCACAAATGTGGTGGTACTGGGGATTGAACCCAGGGGCATTTTATCTCGGAGCTACACCCCAGCCCTATTTTTTCGGTACTGGGGATTGAACTCAGGGGCATTCTACTTCCGAGCTACACCCCCAGCCCTATTTTTTCTTTATTTTGAAACAGGGTCTCACTAAGTTGTGGAGTGCCTCACTAAGTAGGTGAGGGTGGCAGCGAACCCGGATCCTCCAGTTTCAGTCTCCCAAATGCTGGGATTACAAGCGTGGGCCACCATGCCCGGCTCTATTTTGTTTTCAAACAAGGTCTCACTATGTTGCTGAGGCTGTCCTCAAACCTGCAATCCTCCTGTCTCAGCAATTTTTTTTTTTTCGGTACTGGGGATTGAACTCAGAGGCATTCTACCTCCGAGCTACACCCCCAGCCCTATTTTTTTATTCTTTATTTTGAAACAGGGTCTCACTAAGTTGCGGAGTGCCTCACTAGGTAGCTGAGGCTGGCTGCGAATCTGGATCCTCCGGTCTCAGCCTCCCAAATGCTGGGATTACAAGCGTGCGCCACCACACCCGGCTCCCAGTCTTATTTTTTATTCTTTATTTTGAAACAGAGTCTCACTAAGTTGCAGAGAGCCTCACTAAATAGCTGAGGCTGGCCACAAACCTGGATCCTCCAGTCTCAACCTCCTAAGTACTGGGATTACAAGGGTAAACCACAACGCCCGCTTTTTTTTGTTTGTTTGTTTTTAATACAGAGTCTAACTGAATGTGGTGATTTACACTTGTAATCCCGGTACTTGAGAGGCTGAGACAGGAGGATCACAGTTTCGAGGACAGCCTCACAAGTAGTAAGATTCTCATTGACCTAGTGAGACCCTGTTTCCAAATAAAAATAAAATTGGGCTGGGGGTATAGCTCAGAGGTAGAATGCCCCTAGGTTCAATCCTGTGTGACACACACACACACACACACACACACACACACACACACACACAGCTTTTCTGGGGTCTTGAGATGTAACTCAGTAGTAGAGCTCTTGTTTAGAATGTGAAACGTAGCCAGGTGTGGTGGTGCACGCTTGTAATCCCAGTACTTGGGAGGCTGAGACAGGAGAATCCGGGTTCACGGCCAGCCTCTGCTACCTAGTGAGACCCTCTACAAGTTAGTGAGACCCTGTTTCAAAATAAAGAATAAAAATAGGGCTGGGGGTATAGCTCGGAGGTAGAATGCCCCTGAGTTCAATTCACAGTTCTGCAAATAAAAAAAATTAAAAAAAAAAGTGAAACCTCATGGATTCCACCAGTACACATGCACACGGGCACACACACACACACACACACACACACACACACACACACACACACCCGAGCTTTCTGTGAACATTTATATTTCATGGTGGTGCTGGAGATTGAAACCAGAGCTTTATGCATGCAAGGCAAGTACTCTACCATTGAGCTACACCCTCAGCCCTACAATTTTTATTTTATTTTGGTCCTTTTAACCAAAGTGATTGGGTAGCAAAGGCACATAGGACTGCCAGGTGACTGAGCAGCCTACTAAGTACTATAGGTAATGGCCTACCTGAGTTCTTACTGGTGGTACCACTCTCAAATCACTGAACAGTCACTTGGCTAATAATCTCCATACATCCAGACATTGGATGCCCCCAGGGTAATTCTTCCGTATAGCTCCCCTGGGCTGGGAATGGTGGCACACACCTGTAATCCCAGTAGCTGGGAGGCTGAGAGAGGAGGATGGCAGGTTCAAGGCCCACGTATGGTAATTTAGCGAGATCCTGTTTCAAAATAAAAGATGAAGCTATGTGTGGTGGCACATGTGTGTATTCCCAGTACGTGGGAAGCTGAGACAGGAGGATTGCAGGTTCAAGAACAGCCTCAGCAAGCAGTGAGACTCTCATCAACCGAGTGAGACCCTGTTTCAAAATAAAAATAAAATAGGGCTGGGGGTGTAGCTCAGAAGTAGAATACCTTTGGGTTCAATCCCCAGGACCAAACAAACAAAAAACAACATATACTGATGTGTGTGTGTGGTGCTGGGGATTGAAACCAGGTGCATTCTACCTCCAAGATACATCCCCAGCCCTATTTAATTAATTAATTAATTTTGTGTGTGGTACTGGAGATTGAACACAGAGACATTCTACCTTTGACTTATACCCCTAGCCTGATTTTTTTTTTTTAATTTCTTATTTGGAAACAGAGTCTGACTAGGTTGATGAGAGTCTCACTACTTGCTGAGGCTGTCCTCGAACCTGTGATCCTTCTATCTCAGCCTCCCAAGTACTGTGATTATAAGCATGGGCACCACGCCCGGCCCTATTTTATTTTTTATTTGGTGCCAGGAGCTCACTAAATTGCTGAGAGCCTCGTTATAAAGTGAGGCTCTCTGCAACTTAGTGAGACCCTGTTTCAAAATAAAGAATAAAAAAATAGGACTCAGGGTATAGATCGGAGGTAGAATGCTCCCAAGTTCAAGCTCCAGTACCGCAAAAACAAACAAGCAAACAACAACAACAAAAAACCTTTTGTACTGGGGATTGAACTCAGGGGCATTCTACCTCCGAGCTATACCCCCAGCCCTATTTTTTATTCTTTATTTTGAAACCGGGTCTCACTAAGTTGCGGAGTGCCTAGCCCTATTTTTTATTCTTTATTTTGAAACCGAGTCTCACTAAGTTGCGGAGTGCCTCACTAGGTAGCTGAGGCTGGCCGCGAACCCGGATCCTCCGGTCTCAGCCTCCCGAATGCTGAGATTACAAGCGTGCGCCACCACGCCCGGCTCAAAAAAAAAAAAAAAAAAAAAAAAAAAAAACCTATCTTGAGAGAGGAGAAATTCCTATGTTGGTGCTGTTTGGATGGGCTGTTTTGCATCCAGGACACTGGTACTTCTACTTCTCTCTGAAAGAGAAAACTAAACCTCCGACCAGGGAAGACCGACAGGGGGCGCTCCCGGACGAGCTGGTAGGGCCCGCAGGATTGTGGGACTTGTAGTTTTTCGTGCACCGTTTCAGCTTCATGAACTACACTTCCCAAAATGCACATGTAGCCCGACAGTCCCTCTGCCGGATGTGAAGTGTCCTCTAAACTGTGGAAGGTAAATGTGTTCTCTGTGTGCTACTGGTTTCTAGAGGTTGTGCATTTCTTGTAAGGGATTCTGTTTTTCCTCTCGTGTGTGTGTGGGGGGAGGGTACTGGGGATTGAACTCAGAGGCGTTCTCTCTCCGAGCTGTACCCCAGCCCTTTTTATTTTATTTATTTTTTTCTTTTTTGGCGCTAGGAATTGAGCCCAGGGGCATTCTACCTTCGAGCTACACCCCCTAGCCTTGTTTTTAATTCTTTATTTTATTTATATACTTATTTTTGCGGTACTGGGGATGGAACCCAGGGGCATTCTACCTCTGAGCTACATCCACAGCCCTAATTTTTTAATTCTTTATTTTGAAACAGGGTCTCACTAAGTTGCGGCTGTCCTCGAACCCAGATCCTCCTGTTTCAGCCTCCCAAGTACTGGGATTACAAGTGTGAGCCACCATGCCCGGCTATTCTATATTTTGAAACAGGGTCTCACTAAGTTTCGAAGGGCCTCACAAAGTAGCTGAGACTGTTCACGAACATGTGATCCTCCTGTCTCAGCTTCCCAAGTACTGGGATTACAAGTGTGAGCCACTATGACCAGCTCCACTTTTCCTCTTTGCCCTTGACAGGACCTGGAAGAAAGCAGCTCTTGCCTTGGACATGTTTTCAGCAGGGTTACTCTGACCCTCTGGTCTCTGGAAACCGGACTGTGTTTAGCTGTCCAGGTGTTTCTGTGGAATGTCAAGGAGAAACCTGGGTTCTGAACTTGGATCTGGAAAGCAGAGCATAAAATACTGTTTACATATGGAGTAACGTGTCACTAGAAAATTTCTGCGTTATATCAAAATGTCCCAGCCTTTGTGTGTGTGGGGGGGGGGCGGATTTCTTTTTCTTTTTTTTTGGCGGTATAGGATTAAACCCAGGGGCATTCTACATCCAAGCTACACTCCCAGCCCTATTTTTATTCTTTATTTTGAAATAGGGTATCACTTTGTGGAGGGCTTCACTAAGTTGCTGAGGCTGGTCTTGAGCCTGTGATCTTCCTGTCTCAGCCTCCCAAGTTCTGGGATTAAAAACGTGTGCCAGCGGGACGTGGTGTCGCACGCTTGTAATCCCAGTTTTTGGGAGGCTGAGAATGGAGGATCTGGGTTTGAGGCCAGCCTCAGCTACCTAGTGAGGCACTCCACAACTTAGTGAGACCTGGTTTCAAAATGAATAAAAAATAGGACTGGGGGTATAGCTCGGAGGTAGAATGCCCCTCAGTTCAATCCCTAGTACCAAAAAAAAAAAAAAAAAAAAAAAGTGTGCTAGAGCCAGGTGTGATGGTACACTCTTGTAATCCCATTCCTTGGGAGGTGGAAGCATGAGGATTGCAGGTTCGAGGCCAGCCTCAGCAAATAGACTTTCATCAACCTAGTGAGACCCTGTTTCAAAATAAAAATTAAAAATAGGACCAGGGTGTAGCTCAGAGGTAGAATGCTTCTGGGTTCAATCCCCAGTGTCACACACACACAAAAAAAAGAAAGAAAGAAAAAAGAAAAGAAAATGGACACGCAGTAGTCATGTCATTTTTCTGTGTCCAAATACCAGTATTTGTAACGGAGAGTAGGCCAGGTATGGTGGTGCACACTTGTAATCCCAGTTCTTGGGAGGCTGAGACAGGAGGATCACAAGTTCGAGGCCAGCTTCAGCTCCTTAGTGATACCCACCACAACTTAGTGAGACCCTGTTTCCAAATAAAGAACAAAAAATAGGTCTGGGGGCCGGGTGTGGTGGCGCATGCCTGTAATCCCTGTACTTGGAAGGCTGAGACGGGAGGATCCCAGGTTTGAGGACAGTCTCAGCAAGTTTTTTTTTTTTTTTTTTTTTTTGCGGTATTGGGAATTGAACTCAGGGGCATTCTACCTCCAAGCTATACCCCCAGCCCTATTTTTTATTCTTTTTTTTATTTTTTTTTTTTTGTGGTACTGGGGTTTGAACTCAGGGGCATTCTACCTCCGAGCTACACCCCCAGCCCTATTTTTTTATTCTTTATTTTGAAACCGAGTCTCACTAAGTTGCAGAGTGCCTCACTAGGTAGCTGAGGCTGGCCGCGAACCCGGATCCTCCGGTCTCAGCCTCCCAAATGCTGGGATTACAAGCGTGCGCCACCACGCCCGGCTTATTCTTTATTTTGAAACAGGGTCTCACTAAATTGCGGAGAGCCTCCCTAGGTAGCTGAGGCTGGCCTCGAACCCGGATCCTCCTGTCTCAGCCTCCCAAATGCTGGGATTACAAGCGTGCACCACCACACCCAGCTTCTCAGCAAGTTTTGAGACTCTTATCAACCTAGCAAGACCCTGTTTCCAAATAAGAAATAAAACTGGGCTGGGGGTGTAGCTCAGAGGTAGAATGCCCCTGGATTCAATCCCCAGTACTGCAAAAAACTAAATAAATAAAATATAATGGAGAGTAAACAAATACTGTGGGGAAAATATGGAATAAAATGTGTGTCTGAAGCCAGGTATGGTAGCACACACTTGTCATCCCAGTACTTGGGAGGCTGAGACTGGAGGATCCAGGTTCGTGGCCAGTCTCAGCTACTTAGTGAGGCACTCCGCAACTTAGTGATACCCTGTTTCAAAATAAAGAATAAAAAATAGGGCTGGGGGTATAGCTCGGAGGTAGAATGCTCCTGGGTTCAATCCCCAGTACTGCAAAAAAAAAAAAAAAAGAAAGGTCTGAGCAACAGCGTCTTCACTGACACCTGATGTTTGGGGATGGTGGTGTACCCCAGGGATAGGCCACTTGCTTAGCGTGCACGGAGCTCTGAGTTCATCTCCCCGGTCCCTGAAAAAACAAAAGCAAAAACATGACCTACTAGAACTCAAAAGTTCTTCTCTTGACTTAGAGAGAAATAAGATAATTCTGATTTTTTTTTCAGTACTGTGGATTAAACCCAGGGGTATTCTACCTCAGAGTGACACCCCAGCCCTATTTTTTATTCTACTAAGTTGCAGAGGGCCTCACTAAGTAGCTGAGGCTGGCCGCAAACCTGCAGTCCTCCAGTCTTAGCCTCCTAAGTACTGGGATTACAAGTGTACATTACCACACCTGCTTTTTTTTTTTTTTTCGGTACTGGGGATTGAACTCAGGGGCATTCTACCTCCGAGCTACAGCCCCAACCCTATTTTTTATTCTTTATTTGAAACCAGGTCTCACTAAGTTGCAGAGTGCCTCACTAGGTAGCTGAAGCTAGCCTCGAACCCAGATCCTCCGGTCTCAGCCTCCCAAATGCTGGGATTACAAGCGTGCGCCACCACGCCCAGCTTATTTTTTATTTTTATTTATTTATTTTTGGTGGTACTGGGGATTGAACCCAGAGACATTCTACTTTCAAGCTACACCCCCAGTCTGATTTTATTTCTTATTTGGAAACAGGGTGTCACTAGGTTGATGAGAGTCTCACTACTTGCTGAGGGTGTCCTTGAACCTGCAATCCTCTGGTCTCAAGTACTGCGATTTTCTTTCTTTCTTTCTTTTTTTGCGGACTGGGGATTGAACTCAGGGGCGTTCTACCTCCGAGCTATACCCCCAGCCCTATTTTTTATTTTTTTATTTTGAAACCGGGTCTCACTAAGTTGCGGAGTGCCTCACTAGGTATCTGAGGCTGGCCATGAACCCGGATCCTCCAGTCTCAGCCTCCCAAATGTTGGGATTAGCCGGGCGTGGTGGCGCACACTTGTAATCCCAGCATTCAGGAGGCTGAGACCGGAGGATCCGGGTTCGCCGCCAGCCTCAGCTACTTAGTGAGGCACTCCGCAACTTAGTGAGACCCGGTTTCAAAATAAAGAATAAAAAATAGGGCTAGGGGGTATAGCTCGGAGGTAGAATGCCCCTGAGTTCAATCCCCAGTACCGCAAAAAAAAAAAAAAAAAAAATGTTGGGATTACAAGCGTGCACCACCACGCCGGGCTCCCATCAACCTTTTGAGTTATAAAAGGATTCACTTCTGACCAGCCAGGTGTTACTGGGAGAGACAAAGTAGACCTTATGTTCTGCTAGAATCCTGCTTTACCAGCCAGGCATGGTGGCACACACCTGTAATCCCAGTACTTGGGAGGCCGAGACAGGAGGATTGCAGTCTTGAGGCTAGCCTCGGTCACTTAGTGAGACCCTCAGCAACTAAATGAGACCCTGTTCCAAGATAGATTAAAAAAAAAAAAAAAAGAATAAATAAAAAGGGCTGGGAGTGTAGCTTGAAGGTAGACTACCCTGGGTTTCGATTCTTAGTATAACAACAACAAAAAAATCCTGCTTTATCAATTTTTTCTCTCCTCCTTGTGTGTGTGTGTGTGTGTGTGTTACTGGAAATTGAACCCAGGGGAATTCTACCACAAAACTACATCCCCAGCCCTTTTTATTTTTCATTTTGAAACAGATTCTCATTAAGTTACTGCATGTTGGCCTTGAAACTGCAATTCTCCTGTCTCAGCCTCCCAAGTACTGGGATTATAGGCATGTACCACTGCATCCGGAATTTTAAAAAGTTATTATTATAATTTTTTGTGGTGCTGGGGATTGAACACAGGGGTATTGTACCTTCAAGTTACACCCCCTAACCCTATTTTATTTTTATTGTGAAACAGGGTCTCTCTAGGTTGATGAGAGTCTCACTACTTGCTGAGGCTGTCCTCGAGCCTGCGATCCTCTTATTTCAACCTCCTAAGTACTGGGATTACAGATGTGCACCTCCACACCCTGCTTATTAATTAGAATCTAATGGTGTAAAATGATTTATTTAACTTGCCGGGTATGGTGGCACATGCTTGTAATCCCAGTACTTGGGAGGCTGAGACAGGAGGATTGCAGGTTTGAAGCCAGCCTCAGCAACGTAGGCTCTCCACAACTCAGTGAGACCCCGTTTCCAAATAAAATATAAAATAGGTCTGGGGTGCCAGGCGTGGTGGTGCACACTTGTAATCCTGGTACTTAAGAGGCTGAGACAGGAGGATCCAGGTTCACGGCCAGCCTCAGCTACTTAGTGAGGCCCTCCACAACTTAATGAGACTCTGTTTCAAAATAAAAAATAGGACTTGGAGCCGGGCGTGGTGGCGCACGCTTGTAATCCCAGCATTCGGGAGGCTGAGACCAGAGGATCAGGTTTCGCAGCCAGCCTCAGCTACCTAGTGAGGGACTCTGCAACTTGGTGAGACTCGGTTTCAAAATAAAGAATAAAAAATAGGGCTGGGGGTGTAGCTCGGAGGTAGAATGCCCCTGAGTTCAATCCCCAGTACCGAAAAAAAAAAAAAAAAAAAAAATAGGACTTGGTGTATAGCTTGGAGGTTGGACGTCCCTGGGTTCAATCCTCGGTACTGCAAAAAAAAAAAAAAAAATAGGTCTGGGGTGTAGCCAGAAGATAGAAGGCCCCTGGGTTCTATCCCCAGTACCACACACACACACACACACACACACACACAAAATTACTTCTTTTTTTTTTTTTTGCAGTACTGGAGATTGAACTCAGGGGCATTCACCTCCAAGCTACACCCCCAGTCCTATTTTTTATTCTTTATTTTGAAACAGGGTCTCACTAAGTTGTAGAGGGCCTTACTAGGTAGCTGAGGCTGGCCAAGAACCGAGATCCTCTGGTCTCAGCCTCCCAAATGCTAGGATTACAAGCGTACGCCACTATGCCTGGCACAAAATTGCTTCTTATTTATTTTTTGTGTATGGTGCTGGGGACTGAACCCAGGTTCTCATACATGCTAGACGGGTGATCTACCACTGAGCTACATCCCTAGCCCCCCCCCCTTTTTTTTTGGCGGTACTGGGGATTGAACCCAGAGGCATTCTACCTTTGAGCTATACCCCCAGCCTGATTTTATTTCTTATTTGGAAACAGGGTCTCACTAGGTTGATGAGAGTCTCATTACTTCTGAGGCTGTCCTTGAACCTGTGATCGTCCTATCTTAGCCTCCCAAATACTGGGATTACAAGCATATGCCACCATGCCCGACTCTTGATTTTATTTCTTATTTGGAAACAGGGTCTCACTGGGTCGCTGAGAGCCTTGCTACGTTGCCAAGGCTGGCTTTGAACCTGCGATCCTACTGTCTCAGCCTCCCAAGTCTTGGGATTACAAGCATGGGCCACCAAGCCCAGCCACACCTGGCTCCTTTTTATTTTTATTTTTATTTATTTATTTTTGCGGTACTGGGGATTGAACTCAGGGGCATTCTACCTTTGAGCTACACCCCCAGCCCTATTTTTTATTCTTTATTTTGAAACAGTTTCTAAGTTGCGGAGTGCCTCACTAGGTAGCTGAGGCTGGTAGCAAACCTGGATCCTCCGGTCTCAGCCTCCCAAATGCTGCAATTACAAGTGTGTGCCACCATGCCCAGCTTTATTTTTTATTTTGAGACAGGCTTTCACTAAGTGAGGTCTGGCTAAATTGCTGAGGCTGCCCTGGAACCTGTGATCCTTTTGCCTCAGCCTCTCCAGTAGCTGGGATTATAGGCCAGCACCACGGTGCAGGCTTCGTTCATTTCACAAGGTTTCTTTTTCTGCAGAATGAAGATGAGCGGTGGGTTGACTTTCAGGTCAACAAAAGGGCGCTGGATGGGGGGCCTCGGCAGGCAGTGTTCCCACAGATCCATTGGGTTGTTCGTACCACCCAGTCCTCCTTTGGACCCTGAGAAGGTCAAAGAGTTACAGCGCTTCATCACCCTTTCCAAGAAGCTCCTAGTGATGACCGGGGCGGGCGTCTCCACCGAGTCAGGGATCCCAGACTACAGGTCTGAAAATGTGGGACTTTACGCCCGTACTGACCGGAGACCCATTCAACACAGCGATTTCGTAAGCAGTGCGCACATCCGCCAGCGGTACTGGGCGAGGAACTTTGTGGGTTGGCCTCAGTTCTCCTCCCACCAGCCGAACCCTGCACACTGGGCTTTGAGCAAATGGGAGAAACTCGGAAAGCTGCACTGGTTGGTGACTCAAAATGTGGATGCGCTGCACACCAAAGCGGGGAGCCGGCGCCTGACGGAGCTGCACGGATGCATGTACAGGTGCCAGAAGGTCTAGGGATTCCTGAACGTGTACCTAGTAACCTGCTTAACAGCAAACAAGTCAAAGCGTGATTGTTAAGTTGCATGGTCCTTGTTATATACAATGTACGCATTCAAAGAAGATTTAGTAATTGAGAAAGCTTTTATGGGTAAGACGGGCAGGAGACTGGCTTAAGTTTGACTAGGCACAGGATTCCAGAAGAGGGGCTTTCTATAAATGAAGGTAAATTGCAGAGCCCAGGGGAGTCTGGCCTGACCTCTGTGAAGGGTTTGGGATGGGGACCAGTATGACAGGTTGCCCGGGAAGGCAAGGCTCAAATTGTAGTGGATTTGAGAGTCGGGCACTGCAGTTTGTGGTTTCTGTGCATAGAGCAACACGATAAAAATAGCGTCGAGGAAGGCTAGACAGGATGAGAAAGAGCAGGTCAGGGAGGTCAGCCTGAAGGACCCAGACCAAAGTGGCATTGGGGGAATTAGAGAGATGATGGTGCCTATGTGTTCATTAAAAAAATACCTTTGTAAGCCAGGTGTGGTGGTGCACGTTTATAATCTCAGTACTTGGGATGCTGAGACCAGAGGATCTGGGTTCCTGGCCAGCCTCAGCCAGTTAGTGAGGCCCTCCACAACTTAGTGAGACCCCGTTTCAAAATAAAGAATAAAAATAGGGCTGAGGATGTAGCTCAGAGGTAGAATGCCCCTGAGTTCAGTTACAAGGGTGCACCACCACAGTACTGGGATTACAAGCGTGACCAGCTCCCCAGCCCTATTTTTAATTTTTTTAAAATTTGGAAACAATGTCTCACTAAATTGAGGAGGGCCTCATGAGATTGCTAAGAACCTGTGATCCTTCTGTCTCAGCCTCCCAAGTACTGGGATTACAGGCATGTGCCTGTTTGTTACTTGCGCTAGGAGGCAGGCAGTGGAAAGGTAAACAGGTGATTGGGAAAAGAGATGCTCAAGATGGGGGGAAATTTTTTTTTTTTTTTTTTTTTTGTGGTACTGGGGATTGAACTCAGGGGCATTCTACCTCCGAGCTACACCCCCAGCCCTATTTTTTATTCTTTATTTTGAAACCGGGTCTCACTAAGTTGCGGAGTGCCTCACTAGGTAGCTGAGGCTGGCCGCGAACCCAGATCCTCAGGTCTCAGCCTCCCAAATGCTGGGATTACAAGCATGCGCCACCACGCCCGGCTAAGATGGGGGGAAATTTTGAGCGTGGTGGCGCATGCTTGTAGTCCCAGGACTTGGGAGGCTGAGACAGGAGGATCTGGGTTCTCGGCCAGCTCAACTACTTAGTGAGGCCCTCCGCAACTTAGTGAAACCCTATTTCAAAATAAAGAATAAAAAAGAATACAAAATAGGGCTGAGGATGTAGCTTGGAGGTAGAATGTCCCTGGGTTCCATTCCCAGTACTGCAAAAAAAAAAAAAAAAGAAAAGAAAATGACAATTGGGGCTTGTAAATCCTGTATTTGGGAGGCCACCAAAAAAAGAAGAAAAAAGAAAAGGAAATGACACAGCTAGGCATGGTGGCACATGCCTGTAATCCCAGTATTTGGGAGGCTGAGACAGGAGGATCGTAGGTTCGTAGCCAGCCTCAGCAATTTAGAGAGGACTTCTGCAATTCAGTGATACCCTGTTTCAAAATAAAAATAAAAAGCTGGGCATGGTAGCGCACACTTGTAATCCCAGCATTTGGGAGGCTGAGACCGGATGATCCGGGTTCGAGGCCAGCCTCAGTTACCTAGTGAGGCACTTCGAAACTTAGTGAGACCCTGTTTCAAAATAAAGAATAAAAAATAGGGCTTGGGGCTGGGTGTGGTGGCACACGCTTGTAATCCCAGCATTCGGGAGGCTGAGACTGGAGGATCCGGGTTTGAGGCCAGCCTCAGCTACCTAGTGAGGCACTCTGCAACTTAGTGAGACTCGGTTTCAAAATAAAGAATAAAAAATAGGGCTGGGAGTATAGCTCGGAGGTAGAATGCCCCTAAATTCAATTCCCAGTACCACAATAAGTAAATAAATAAATAAACAAATAAATAAATAAAAATAAAATAGGGCTGGAGGTGTAGATCAGAGATAGAGTGCCCCTGGGTTCTACCCTGAGTACTACAAAGAAAGAAAAGAAAGTGACACCTGTTATCCTAGTACTTGGGAGACTGAGACAGGAGGCCAGCCTCAGCAACTTAGGGAGACCTGCTAAAAATAAAAAGGATTGGGGGTATAGCTCAGAGGTAGAATGTCACTGGGTTCGATCCCCAGGGAAGGAAGGAAGGAAGGGAGGGAAGGAGGAAAAGGAAGAGGGAAGGAGAGAGGCTGAAAAGGTGGGGGATGAAACCCCTGTGGCAGCTTCGTGCCTCTAAGGAGAGTTCAGCGGCCTCCTCTTTGGTTCCAGGGTCCTCTGCTTGGAGTGTGGGGCGCAGACTCCTCGGGGGGTGCTGCAGGAGCGCTTCCGGGCCCTGAACCCGGGCTGGAGCGCCGAGGCGCAGGGCGTGGCTCCCGATGGCGACGTGTTTCTCTCGGAGGAGCAGGTGCAGAGCTTCCGGGTCCCGTCCTGCGTCCGCTGCGGAGGTCCCCTGAAGCCAGACGTCGTGTTTTTCGGGGGCACAGTGAGCCCTGCCGAGGTTGATTTCGTGCACAGGCGTGTGAAAGAAGCCGACTCCCTGCTGGTGGCAGGATCGTCCCTGCAGGTATGTGACTCGCAGTTGGCGCCCCTTTGGATTCTTTTTTCCTGGATCTCGAGAGCCCTCACATGCTCTTCTGCCCGACAGGTGTACTCTGGATACAGGTTTATCCTCACTGCGCGGGAGAAGAAGCTGCCAATCGCAATACTGAACATCGGGCCCACGCGCTCGGATGGCTTGGCCTGTCTGAAACTGAATTCCCGCTGTGGGGAGGTGCTGCCTTTAATCGACCCGCACTGACCGCAGCCCAGTGCTCCTGAGCCACAACAGGGGCTCGCGGCTAGAGGTAAATTCTTTATTTTGAAACAGAGTCTCAACTAAATTGCGGAGGGCCTCGCTAAGTAGCTGAGACTGGCCAAGAACCCGGATCCTCCAGCCTCAGCCTCCCAAGTACTGAGATTACAAGCCTGCGCCACCATGCCTGGCTTTTTGTATGAAATTTAACATTGATAAAATACATTTATATAGCCGGGCATGGTGGCGCACGCTTGTAATCCCAGCATTTGGGAGGATCCGGGTTCGCGGCCAGCCTCAGCTACCTAGTGAGGCACTCCGCAAAAAAAATAGGGCTGGGGGCTGTAGCTCAGAGGTAGAATGCCCCCAGTAAGCCGGGTGTGGTGGCGCACGCTTGTAATCCCAGCATTCGGGAGGCTGAGACTGGAGGATTCGGGTTCGCGGCCAGCCTCAGCTACCTAGTGAGGCACTCCGGAACTTAGTGAGACTCGGTTTCAAAATAAAGAATAAAAAATAGGGCTGGGGGTGTAGCTCGGAGGTAGAATGCCCCTGAGTTCAATCCCCAGTACCGCAA
>PVLC010017417.1:0-11807 GCA_004027655.1 Graphiurus murinus
TAATCCCAGCATTCGGGAGGCTGAGACCGGAGGATCCGGGTTCGCGGCCAGCCTCAGCTACCTAGTGAGGCACTCCGCAACTTAGTGAGACTCGGTTTCAAAATAAAGAATAAAAAATAGGGCTGGCGGTATAGCTCGGAGGTAGAATGCCCCTGAGTTCAATCCCCAGTACCGCAAAAAAAAAAAAAAAAAAAAAAAATGTCAATGAGAGATTTCTGCAGACAGGCCTGCCCTTGAGTGGTATGAGCCTTCTGGCAAAGACAGGGCTGGATGAGTCATAAATACTCATGCATCTGTTTTCTCATGCATACAGGTGTATAGGCCACACAGGGACATACATATTCCCCATCCATATAGGCTTATATGCCTTGTGTGTGAGGCAGACAGACAGACACACATACTGTCAACCATTACGCACACATTTTCTCTTCCATATACATCTGTACTATTCTTTTATGCTTTCAAGTCATCTATCCCTCTCTCCCATATATATATACATATATTCCCTCTTATACCAAGTGTCTCACTCTTTTTTACCCAGATTCTTGAAATTGTGTGTGCCACAAAAGTATCTGCAAGTCTGTCTTAGAAACTATACTGTCTTCACCTTACATACACACATAAGTCCTCCCCCTCTATACATTTCCCCACATCTTTGCCCAGGTCCCAGGTCCCAGGTCCCACACACTCCATATAACAGTATCTCCTACATACTCCTTACACCCAAGGGCTTCTATTACTCTCTTCTTTTAAGTTTATATCTCTTTGTCACAGACTTAATTTTGAAAGGAAGTATCTGCTGACACTCAAGATAGCAGACTGTTAGGAAATCTGAACCATTTATGACAAATCTTTTGGACTTGCGCCACTAGAATATGGTGGGGGAGGAGGAGGTCTGGATCAGACAACAGTGAGTTGCTTCTAAATGGCATTATTATGACCCAGGTGGATTTGAACTTAAGTCTAAACTGGATTCTGTGATTGTATATCTTCCAAATCAGCATTTCTGGGATGGGACCTAGAACTACTATTTTCTCCTCTTTTTAAGATTAATTAATTTATTTACAGTATTGGGGATTGGACCCCAGACTGTTCTACTGAGCTGATTCCTAGTCCTTTTTAAAAAAGTTTTAGACAGTGTCTCACTAAATTGCCCAGGATGGGCTCGAACCTGTGATCCTCCTGCTTCCATCTTCCGACTCACTGGAATTACAGGTGTGTACCATCCTGCCCAGCTAGAAGTATTTTTTACCATGTTCCCTGAGTTCTGATGTGTAGCAAGGCTGAGAAACATTTATCTAGAGGGAAGAACTAGAAGTACAAAGATCTTATCTGTATTATCTTCCTCTACCATCTTGAACAAGTATCTTTTCTGGATCTCAGCTTTCTCAACTCTAATATAACAAAGCCTATGTTCATAAAGAACTCTTTCAGTTTTAAAATTTCATGCTGTTTTATGAGTTTAGTCTGGGATCTTTTTCTGCCCCCACTGGAATCATTGTCTGCCTCACAAGAGCCTACCCTGAGCAGGGTATTTCAGAGCATTTGACCAGAGGCCAACAGAGGCAGCCTAGGCCCTGACCCTCTGTCAGAAGCACTGACATAGTTCCTAATTAGAAATGGATCAATATGGGCCTGCAGCCAGGCCTGGGGAGCCTGGAAGGAGGCCAGAGGAATGCTCATGGCTGGGAAGAATCTGATTACCATGAAATGGATCTGGTTATACTTGTCAACACAACAGTTTTGCTGATATAACCCTCCTCTCCTGGGACCAGCAGGCAGGGTGGCTTTGAGCAAATAGGAGAAATGGTTAACTTGTATCCCCCTTTCATATATTTTTCTCATGTTCATAAACTCATACAAATGTGATACTAGGTACTTGGCCATAGGCCCCCTTTTCATATGGAAAAGCTACTTATTTAATATCAACTATTAGATATTATTACTATCTACTATTTTAAGATTTAAATACTGGGTTAAAAACTCTGGGCATGGTGGTGTATGCCTGTAATCCCAGTACTTGGGAGGCTGAGACTGGAGGATCGCAGGTTCAAGGCCAGCCTCAGCAATTTAGGGAGACCCCAGAACCTTAGACCCTGTTTCGAAATAATAAAATTGGACTGAGAGTGTAGCTGAGAGGTAGAATACCCACTACCACAAAAAAAGAAAAGAAAAACCTCTCCCCCTCCCACATTTTTTGAGATACTGGGGATTGAACCCAGGAGCATTCTACCTCTTAGCTACACCCCCGGACTTATTTTATTTTTATTTTGAAAAAGGGTCTCACTAGATTCATTAGTCTCACTATTTACCGAGGCTGTCCTTGAACTTGCAATCCTCCTGACTTAGCCTCCCAAGTACTGGATTACAAGCCTGTGCCACCATGCCCAGCTGAAAAATTCCCTTTGTAGCTGGGCATGATGGCATGCATGCCTGTAATTCCAGTACTTGGGAAGCTGAGACAGGGATTGCAGGTTTGAGACCAGCCTCAGCAATTTAATGAGACCATCAGCAACTTTGCGAGTCTATTTAAAAAAAAAAACAAACCAACAACGTAGGGCTGAGGGTTGGGTCCAATCCCTAGTACCCAAAACAAAAATAGGGGGTGTGGTGCATGCTTTATAATCCTAGTACTTGGGAAGCTGAGACAGGAGGATCACAGGTTTGAGAAAAGTCTCATCAAGTAGTGAAATTCTCATCAAATAGTGAGATCCTGTTTCAAAATAAAATAGGGCTAGGGGTATAGCTCTGAGGTAGATTGCCCCTGGATTCAATCTCCAGTACCACAAACACACAACAACAACAAAACCCTTTGTGTATGTATTTTTCTTAACCTCAGACTAGGTTTGAAAAGGAAATCAAAGCTCAGAAAAGTTAAATGAAGTTACTTGGCTGCCAAGTATCACAAACCATGTTGTCTGTGGTACTATACTACAACATTTGTAACACCAGTTCCAGCTGATGAATTGCTTTGTACCAGGCTCTTCCCTACCCTCTTCCAGACTAAAGTGGAGGCCAGGCCCTCTCCCTGGAGCCCTGCAAACACTGGAGGAAATTCTTTAAAACCAGTAGTGAAGTGGCTGTGGGGGTTGAGGAAGAGATGCTCTGCTTGCTTTTGCTTTCTCATCTTCTTTCCAAGGTCCCTAAGGAATGAGCAGGCTCTAATGGGGGAGATCAATCATCATTTGGGATCAATGGGAAGGCTTTCTCCTGTGTGGAGTGCAGAATCAGGTTTCTGAACTGGCTCTGTGTAAGGAGGGGGAAGGGACTTATGATTGGATATTTTTAGTTACTGGAGAACCTGAAGGCTTAATGTGTTCAGCAACCATTGTGATCAAACCAAATTCCCCTTATAGATGATCATTAAACTTTTTTTTTTTTTTTTTTTTTTTTTGTGGTGGTACTGGGGATTGAACCCAGAGGCATTCTACTTCCGAGCTACACCCTCAGCTCGGTTTTAAAAATTTTTGTTTGGAAACAGGGTCTTGCTAGGTTGCTGAGAGCCTTACTAAATTTCTGAGGCTGGCTTCGAACCTGTGATCCTCTCAGCCTTCTAAGTACTGGGATTATAGGCCTGCGCCACCATACCCAGCTGTCAAATATTTGATGAGTATCTCCTTTATGTCAGGGCTTGTGCTACTACCTGGTGCTAAGGATTCCTAGGTGACCTCACAGTCTAACATCAGAGTCAGACAAGTATACTAACCATAGTATATTGTGTATGCCTTAATAGAAGCATGTACAAGGGGCCCTGGAGGCATTGAAGGTTGGCTTTCCCAAGGGAAATAACCGATTTTTTGTTATGAAGGAAGAACAAGAGTTAAGGCAGGCACACACACCCCAGACCAGGAAACCAGCACAAACAAAAGCATAAAAATGTTTCCAGGAAGCAGACATAGTGGCGCATGCCTGTAATCCCAGTACTTGAGAGGCTGACACAGGAGGTTTGCAGATTTGAGGCCAGTCTCAGCAATTTAGTCAGACCCCCTCCCCCCCAGTAACTTAGCAAGACCCTGTTTCAAAATAAAAAAAATAGGAGCTAGATGTGGTGGCACACACTTGTAATCCCAGTACTTGGGAGGTTGAGACAGGAGGATCTCAGGTTCACAGCCAGCCTCAGTTGCTTAGTGAGGTCCTCCATAACTTAATGAGATCCTGTTTCAACATAAAAAATAAAATATGCCTGGGGGTATAGCTGGGAATTAGAACGCCCTTGGGTTCAATCCCCAGTACTGCAAAAAAAAAAAAAAAAAAAAAAAAAAAGGCCCGGCGGGGCGGGTGGGTGTCTATCTTCAATCCCTAGTACCAACAACAACAAAAAGTGTTCATGAACTCTTTGTTTTGTTTTGTTTTTGCGGTACTGGGGATTGAACTCAGGGGCATTCTACCTCCGAGCTATACCCCCAGCCCTATTTTTTTTATTCTTTATTTTGAAACCGGGTCTCACTAAGTTTCGGAGTGCCTCACTAGGTAGCTGAGGCTGGTCTTGAACTCGGATCCTCTGGTCTCAGCCTCCCAAATGCTGGGATTACAAGTGTGCGCCACCACACCCGGTTTGTTCATGAACTCTTGATGAAGGGATAGAGGTTGGAGCTATTCCTAAGATGTAACAAATCAGATTGAGGGCCCTGAACCTTTGCTAGATTTCAGACAATAGTAGTAGCCATTAGATGGTAGAAATGCAAGAGTGGCAGGTGGGAAGGAAGAGGTGGATATATCAGCGGTTGCCAATTGAAATTTATTTCTAGAATTCTGTGAGGAAGAAGAGAGAACAGCCAAATTGCAGTGGTCCCCTGTCCTCTGGGCTAAGTCTGCAGAGGTGCTGTGGGTTCTTGGCAGTGGTTTGAAAGTTCTTTTGACCTAGGCAAATGGGTTGGCTTCTCTGATGGCAAAATCTTGTTTGCTCAATGCAAACTGCTCCTTTTTGTTTTTTTAAAAAAGAAATTAATGTAATCTGTTCCAAGTACCCCTGAAATGAAATTACATTTTAAACTAATTACCCTAATTAAAACTCTGACAGTCTTAATCCTGGAATGTCAGATATTCTTAGTACCCCATGCCTGTGACAAGCTCACTTACCCAGATGAAATGTTCTGTTCTGGGCTTAGGAGATCTGATGGTCTGCACTCAAGAGCTCCTTTGTCTACAAGCCTTGAAGTTGATTCTTAAGAATAAATTTAGGCCCTACTCTTTGTACAGTCTTCACATAACTGAGCTGAATCCCAACTAAAAATCACAGATTCTTTACATGTGTGTTTGCACAACCATTCACTTGTGATTTTAATTTTTGGGGTAAAACTGGCATCTAATCATATCCTGGCCTTCTATCCCAGACCTCGGCCGGCTGGCCTCCCTCACTCCCTCACTCCCTTCTTCCTTTCCTTCCCGCGCGCCCGCAGTACTAGGGATGGAACCCAGGAGTGTTCTACCTCTAAGCTACACCCCCAGCCCTATTTTATTTTTATTTTGAAGCAGGATCTCAGTAGGTTGATGAGTCTTGCTACTTGCTGAGGCTGTCCTCAAATCTGCAACCTCCCTGCCTCAGCCTCCAGGTACTGGGATTACTGCCCGGCTTCAGACCTGGATTTTCTTTCTTTTTTTTTTTTGCGGTACTAGGGATTGAACTCAGGGGCGTTCTACCTCTGAGCTATACCCCCAGCCCTATTTTTTATTCTTTATTTTGAAACTGGGTCTCACTAAGTTGTGGAGTGCTTCACTAGGCAGCTGAGGCTGGCCGAGAACCCGGATCCTCGGTCTCAGCCTCCCGAATGCTGGGATTAGCGCCACCACGCCCGGCTCAGACCTGGATTTCTTAAGCTGAGTCTGTATCTATAGAGTTTTGTCGCTGATTGTGTGTGTGTGTGTGGGGGGGTGCTGGGGATTGAACCCAGGGGTTCTTCCTTCAACCTACACGCCTAGTCCTATTTTTAATTTTTTATCTGGAAATAGGGTCTTAACTGAGTTGCTGAGAATCTAGCCAAGTTGGTTGGTGAGGCTGGTCTTGAACCTGCAATCCTCCTGTCTCAGCCTCCCAAGTACAGGGATTGCAGACCTGCACCACCATACCTGCCTCTGTCATTGATTTTTAAATACCTGTTCAAGGCTGGGCATGATGGCGCACACTTGTAATTCCAGTACTCTGGAGGCTGAGACAGGAGGATCACAGGTTCACAGCCAGCCTCAGCTACTTAATGAGGCCCTCTGCAACTTAGTGAGACCTTGTTTCAAAATGAATAAAATATAGGGCTGGTGGTGTAGCTCAGAGGTAGATGCCCCTGAGTTGAATCCCTAGTTCCTCCAAAACAAATCAAAAAACCTGTTCAAAAACTGTTGTATAAACTTAAAACTTGTAGTTCTGGCCCCCACATCTTCAAAGTCATTCTATAATGCAAGGTGATGTGGGAAGTACCCTGATTGAGAGTAAGGAGACTGACTGGTTCTGGCTTCCCTCTGTGACTTTGGACAGATCTCTACTCTGCTGTACTCTGAACTCCCTTTCTGTAAATTGTAGAACCCTTCCAGTTTGTGGTCTCATCAGGGGCAGAATGCCATCTTCTGCACAGGCTCAGTTGCACAGAGCACTGTCTGGCCTAAGCCTTGGTGTGTTGATTACTGATTATAAAGCCTTAGATTTTCTCTTCCAGTTCAAAAGGGGGAAGTGGAACCATCCAACTGTCTCATTAGCATGGAGAAAAGAAAACAGTAATTACTTGTGCCTCCCTTGATAATTCCTGATGGGTTGTTTCTTCTAGAGAAGGAGGAGGGGAAAACTGGAGATAGCTTCATCTGAGGAAGGAGACATGCCTTAACTCCCAGAATTTGCAGAGGCAAAAATGATTGTTTTACACATCTGTTGTATTCTCTGGACATTTCCTCCAGGGGGACTGATTGAGTTTCATGTATTTATGACATGTATTATGTTCTCATATGTGGACATGGGTTAGGGCTCAAGAACCCTTAATATCTCTTGTCATTAAGAAACTAGCTGCCGAAGAAGGAGAATCCTTAGGTGAACAACGGAAGGTGATGGGGGAGGGGGGACACCCTAAAGAGCATGAAGTACTTTCATGAACACATCAAAGTCAATCACTAAACTGACCTTGAGAAGGAGGGAGGAGGAGGGAGTGGGTAGGAATTGGGGAAGGGTTAAATGAGAAAGGTGTGCATGTATGCCTTTACCTATACTAGCTTTATCTAACAAAGATATGTGATTACAATGCACCAAATTAAAAAAAAAAAAAAGAAATGGTACTTCAAAAAGGCAAAACAAAAACAAACAAAAAAAACCCCTCTACCCTTCACGGCCTCCTTTTGTGATATGCTAGGCATGTTGACACCTGTCTTTGTTGGAAGATAGGATAGGGTGTTACTGAGCCATTTTGTGACCTGCCTACATTTTTATTATGTTGTTGAGGTCATCTTTTTATCTCCCACAGGAATGTAGCCAGTTTATTACTCCAGACACAAGAGTCAAGGTCAGGTATTCTTATGTGGGGGAGGAATCTGGTAGAATTGCAAGACCATGGAGTTTAGTTTAAAGTCTGGGAAAAGCAGGCCTCATAGAAGGATTGAGGCAGAACTAGCAAATCTAGAACAGAACTAGCAAATTGACTGGCAAGCTTGGCTCATGGGACAAGCATGGCTGTTTGCTGTGTCTTTAACTCCTTTAATGTAGGCAGTCAAAAGCCCTCATTGTGCAGATTGTAGAGTAAGTGGGT
Organism: Graphiurus murinus; assembly: GCA_004027655.1. Classification (NCBI taxonomy): domain Eukaryota; kingdom Metazoa; phylum Chordata; class Mammalia; order Rodentia; family Gliridae; genus Graphiurus; species Graphiurus murinus. The sequence goes on from PVLC010017417.1 coordinate 7,719, forward strand.
AGGAAGCTGCCTGTAGGTGAGCCCTGCCTGTGGGAGCGTGCAGCGGTTGGTTAGACTATGACTGTTTTCTGTGGCTGCTTACTCTTGCCGTGGTTGCCACCCTAGAGGCCTAGCACTAGCACTTTCTTTTTCCTTCCTCTCACTGAAGAAGATAGCACTCCAGCAACACCTCTTTCAACTGTTTTTCCGGCAAGCCCTAGAGATTTCTTACTCTAAACAGTAAGGGTTCTTTAGGGAAATGGTGTTTTTAAAAAATTTTGTTTACAAATGTAGGAAATGAGTTGGGCATGGTGGTGCACGGCTGTAATGCTAGTACTCGGGAGGTTAAGACAGGAGGATCACAGGTTTGAGGCTAGCTTCAGCAACTTAGTGAGACCCTGTTTCAAAAGAAAAAAATAAAATAGGGCTAGGGATATAGGTCAGAGATAGAATGGCTCTGGGTTCAATCCCCAATACCAAAAAAAAAAAAAAAAAAAAAAAAATTGTGTTGACACACAAATGTAGGAAATGATTTTTTCTGTCAGTCTCTCTCCTTTTACCCTCTAAAGTGCTCTCTTTCTTGCTTCCCAGGCCTTTTGCTTGATTCTGAAGCACCCTTTGAAGTTTAAGCCCCAGTCTTTCCATAATATTCTCTTTATATCTACTTCCTGGCTCTTTTCATCTGGCCTCTAGCTATAAATTCTGGTTTCCCTTTACTCTTGTAGGACCTGTTTCTTACTATTTTTAGGTGGATTATTCAAAAGTAATAACGTGACCCAAGGGAGGAGCACTCCTCTTCACACTAACTTGCAGTTGCCTGGGCCATAGTTAAGTGCTTCCCAAAAATAGGGACAGAGGACACATCCAGGACACAGCCCATACTGGTTCTTGGTACGGTGTCCGTATCATTGTATAAGGTGTTTTCATCAGGTATTTCAGTACATCCCAGGCCTCCTTGTTAGTAAAATCTCTTTAGGGTGTGGTATCCAGTTTGATAAAAGCCCCTATAAATTTTTACTGTAGTAATAGGCTGACAGCACCTTGGAAGGACCTGATAGGTCACGGCCTACTACAACTTGATATAGTGTAGTACTTGGATTGCAAATCCAAGTACAAAATGAGAGAATTTGGTCTGTTTCCTAAAACTGTACGTACTTTGATACGTAAGGGTCAGGGTGTATAGTAGAAAGGACACATTAGTGCAGACAAGGGTTCCAATAATTTCTGCTTTTCAGCTATATGGTTTTAGACAAGTTACTTTTTTCCCTGGGCTTAGTTGTCTCTTCTATAAGATGGGATAATTCTTGTGGGCTCACAAGGTTATTAGGAATAAATGAGAATAGTTAAGATTTTGGGCATAAAGCATACATAACAGATAATAGCAAATTACATTTCATTCCTTTCTCATAGGACTTTTTTTTTTACTGCCTCCAATTTATCCTCGGGTGATACTTGAATAACAATACATATCATGGGGTGGGGGGTGATACTGGGGATTGAACCCAAGGGCATTCTACCTCTGAGCTACATCTCCAGCCCCTTTTATTTGTTTGGAAACAGGGTCTAGGTTGCTGAGGCTGATCTTGAACCTGCGATCCTCCTGTCTCAGCCTCCCAAGTACTGGGATTACAGGTGTGCTCTACCATGCTGGTCTGTAGGAACCCCTTTAATCAAATGTAGAGAACTGTGCTGGGCTTATCAAACCATCAATTTAATCAGTTATCTTGTTAGTCATGTTTGATTCTTCAGAAAACCAGATATCACCCTAATCTTGCAGATAAGAAAACTGCATTTCTTCTAGGAAGGTGAAATGATTTGTTCATTCACACGGTGAATTGGAGATAGAGCTGGATCTGGGCTTTAGATTTTCTGACTCAAAGCTCATACGTGTGTATTATGTACAGATTAGACCTAAAGAGAGTTGAAAGTAGATTTAGACCCAGGACCAAGAGAGCTCTGAAGGCACCTTGCCTCCATAATCCACATTTTCACCCTGATGCACTTATATACATTTGGAGAACTTGCAGCCGAAAGGGCAAAACACCTTCCTTTTAGGACTCAAAAAAGCTTTCATGACAGGGAGCTGTGGGGAAGATTGTAGAACATGTCAGTATTCCCTTATAAGGAAGGCTGGACTCCAGGGTTTATGGTTTGAAGTAACTAGTAGAAAAGAAAGCCGTGACATAGAAGAACCTGCTTGTCTTTTGACCTCTCCAGGTTTCAGCCTAAGCCAGGCTGGGGTTGGCTGGGACAGAGCAATAGTCTGGAGCCTGCTGCTGTGGCGAACACCTGTAATCCTAGTACTTGCAAGGCAGAGGGTCGCAGGTTCAAGGCCAGTCTCCTTAGTGAGCTCTTTAGCAATTTTAGTAAGACCCTGTTTAAAATAAAAAGGGAGGGGGTGTAGCTTGAAGGTGGGATGCCCCTGGGCTCAATCTCCAGTACCGCCCCCCCCCCCCAAAAAAAAGGACTGAGGAAAGGAATTTTGCTATTGCTCTAAAAAAAAAAAAGAAAAAGTTCCTTTATTCTGGAACCAGAAGGAAAAAGAAACGTTTTCCAAAGTCTAAGCCTCAGATATTTCAATACTGCTCAGCATTCCTTTCCTTTTTGTTTCCTTTTCTCCCTCCCCCCCTTTTTTTGTGGTACTGGGGATTGAACCTAGGGCATTCTGCCTCTGAGCTATACCCCACCCCTATTTCATTTTTTATTTTGAGATGGGATCTTACTAAGTTGCCCAGACTGGCTGCAAGCCTGTGATCCTCCTGTCTCAGTCTCCTAAGTACTGGGATGACAAATAGGTGCCAAATGCCCACCTCCTTCTCTTCTTTCACCCCTTTCCTCTCCTTTTTTTCTCCTCCATGCCCAACTTCCCTTCTTATTCTTTTCTCTGTTCAGTTCTCCCCTAACTCTTGAAAATAAGAAGGGGAAAAAGAACACCTTTAGTCAACAGATGAGTAGATCTTTTGAGATTGATACGGATTGTGAGGCTGAGAGTCAGAACATGTAGCTTGAGATTTCAGACCTTGCTTCTAGTCCTCAGAACAAAGGTTGATGGGGCAGCTGATTGTTTATTCACTCAAATGTTGCCCAAATACTTTTTATCTCTTACCTGTTAGGCTTCGTGTCAGGTCCTTGGGTTGTTATAGTTAATAAGACCCTAATCCTCTCACAAGATCAGGGTAGACATAACAGCAGGCACTCTCCTACCCCATCATATAATTGAATATGAAGTAGAAGGAACTTTAGTTTATCTGCTTCTATTTTCACGTTGCCCTATAATGAAGTAAGGTAGATGGTAAAGTAAGGGAAAGCACACAGGCTTTGGAGTAAAAGCAGACCCAAGTTCAAATCCTAGCAGTATTACTTCTGGCTGTTTGATCTTGAATGACACACTTAATGTCTTCAGTTTTTTGGGCTGTAAAATGGACATGCCATCATCTGCCTCCTATAAGGTATTATGAAGATTAACAGCTTAGCTCCTAGCCCAGTACCTGAGGCATAATAGTATCTTTATGTTACCCTGCATCAAGTCCTAGCTAAAATTTTCACCCCTGTGAAACTTCTGAGGCTTTTTTTTAAAAAAGTGCTTTTTTTTTTTTTTTTATGGTACTGGGGATTGAACCTAGGGATGTTTGAGCTACACCCCCAGCCCTTTTTAAATTTATTTATATATATTTTTTGTGGTACTGGGGAAGAAACTCAGGGACATTCTACCTCTGAGTGACACTCCCAGTTCTATTTTATTTTTTATTTTGAAACAGGGTCTCACTAAGTTGTAGAGGGTCTCATGAGGTTGCTGAGGCTGGCTGTGAACCTCTGATCCTCCTGCCTCAGCCTTCCAAGTACTGGGATTACAGGCATGTGCTATCACACCTGGCTTCTTTTTTATTTTGCTTAATTTATATATTTATTTTTTGGTCTTTTTTCTCAATTTTTATTTTTATTTTTTTATAATGTGCTTTTCATGCATTATAGTCTCACATCACAATGTAAATCATGTTGACAGTGACATACATGCACATAGCACCTCCCTATTTCCCCCCTTCCCAATACAAAGCATATGACCCTTCACTTTTTGTGACTGGCTAATCTTAATGTTCTCCAAGTCCTTCC
>PVLC010017417.1:11907-34044 GCA_004027655.1 Graphiurus murinus
GCGGTACTGGGGATTGAACTCAGGGGCATTCTACCTCCGAGCTACACCCCCAGCCCTATTTTTTATTCTTTATTTTGAAACCGAGTCTCACTAAGTTGCGGAGTGCCTCACTAGGTAGCTGAGGCTGGCTGCGAACCCGGATCCTCCGGTCTCAGCCTCCCAAATGCTGGGATTACAAGCGTGCGCCACCACGCCCGGCAAGTCCTTCCATTTTTGACATAATTTTATTCTTTATTGCTGAGTAGAATTCCATTGTGTGTATATCCCATAATTTTGTGATTCATTCATCTGTTGATGGACACTTAGGTTGGTTCCATAATTTGGCTATTGTGAACTGTGCTGCTGTGAACATATAGCAGCAGATAGCATATATGGTATGCATATATTACTGTAGTTCTCTAGTTTCGGCCCCTTTGGAAAGCTACCCAAGAGTGGTTTCCGTTTGAAACAGGGTCTCACTAAGTTGCTGAGGTTGGCCAAGAACTTGTAATACTCCTGTTTTAGCCTCCTGTTTAATCCCAATACAGGGCACCACCATGCCCAGCTTGTAAAGTTCTTTAAATTATTAGATCTTTCTAGTTATTCTCAGCACTTCTTTGTAAGAAGTTGATCACAGGTGGTGGGCAAGCCCTCTGCCACTGAGGCACACCCCAGCCTTGATAGTGCAAATCAAGAAGTTGAGGGCTGCAAAAACAAAAAACAAATTCATGAAAGAGAGAGAGAGAGAGTGGAAGAGGTGTGGTGGCACACGTCTATAATCTCAGTACTTGGGAGGCTGAGACAGGAGAATCACAGGTTTGAGGCCAGCCTCAGCAGTTAAGTGAAGCCCTCAGCAATTTAGTAAGATCCTGTTTCAAAATATAAAGGCGGAGCCAAGCAGGATGGTGCACTCTTGTAATCCCTGTACTAGGGACCCTGAGACAGGCGGATTGCAGGTTCGTGGCCAGCCTCAGCTACTTAGTGAGGCCCTCCACAACTTAGTGAGACCATGTTTCAAAATAAAAATAAAATAGGGCTGGGGGTGTAGCTCAGAGGTGGATTGTCCGAGTTTAATCTGTAGTACTGCAAGTGTGTGTGTGTGTGTGTGTGTGTGTGTGTGTGTGTATGAATGTATGTATGTATATGTGGAGAGAGAGAGAGGGAGCGAGTGAGCGCGAGCTCAGCCCAGTGAGAGAGGCACTGGAGATGTAGCTCTTGTGTTTAGTAAAAAGCTTGGACTAGCCGGACATGGTGGCGCACGCTTGTAATCCCAGTACTTGGGAGGCTGAGACCGGAGGATCTGGGTCCGAGGCCAGCCTCAGCTACTTAGTGAGGCACTCGGCAACTTAGTGAGACCCTGTTTCAAACTAAAGAATAAAAAATAGGGCTGGGGCTGTAGCTCAGAGGTGGAATGCCCCTGGGTTCAGTCCCCAGTACCGGGGTGGGGGGTGGGGGCGAAGAACAAAACAAACTTGGACTACAAGTTAAATGGAAAGGATGTCAGGCTTGCTTATAAATGGGTAAGGACTTCCAAGCCATATTGGCTAGAACTAAAGCACATGTTTCTAGCCTTCTTTCTTCAGCTTTTAAAAAGTGGTAGAGTGTGATTAAGAGGCATACCTGAGCTGAGCATGCCTGTAATTCCAGTATTTGGGAGGCTGAGACAGGAGGATCAGATTCAAGGCCAGCTTCAGTAATTTAGTGAGATCCTGTTTCAAAATAAAAAATAAAGCTGGGTGTGGTGGCATATGCTTGTAATATCACACTACTTGGGAGGCTGAGACAGAAGAATTGCAAGTTCACAGACAGTGTCCGAAATTTAGGCCCTCTGCAACTTAGACTGTGTTTCAAAATAAAAATTAAAATAGGGCTGGGGAGCCGGGTGTGGTGGCGCACGCCAGTAATCTGCATTTGGGAGGCTGAGACCGGAGGATCCGGGTTCGCAGCCAGCCTCAGCTACCTAGTGAGGCACTCCGCAACTTAGTGAGACCCTGTTTCAACATAAAGAATAAAAAATAGGGCTGGGGGTGTAGCTCAGAGGTAGAATGCCCCTGAGTTCAATCCCCAGTACCTCAAAAAAAAAAAAAAATAGGGTTGGGGTGTAGCTCAGAGGTAGAATGCCCCTGGGTTCAATCCCTAGTGCCAGTGAATGAATGAAAATTGAATGGATGAGAGCCGGGCGTGGTGGCGCACGCTTGTAATCCCAGCATTCAGGAGGCTGAGACCAGAGGATCCGGGTTCGCGGCCAGTCTCAGCTACCTAGTGAGGCACTCCGCAACTTAGTGAGACTCGGTTTCAAAATAAAGAATAAAAAATAGGGCTGGGGGTATAGCTCGGAGGTAGAATGCCCCTGAGTTCAATCCCCAGTACTGCAAAAAAAAAAAAAAAAAAAAAAAAAAAGAAAATTGAATGGATGAAATGAATGAATAAGATGAGGGTATATTGTGGAGGTAGAATTCCCCTGGGCTCACTCCCCAGTACCAAGATTTGGGGGGCAGCCTGGAGTTCGACTTCCTGGATTCAAGTCCTAGCTCTACCATGTATTAACTGTGACTTGGCAGATTTGCTTAACTTTTCTGTGTGTCAATTTCTACATTGCTAAAATAGGGACTATAATGACACAAGGACCTTGTTAGATTGTTGTAAAGATTAAGTGCTTTCATTCAAACAACAGTGCTTGGCATGTTTGACTCTTCCTTAACCAGAGTCACCTCAATTCTGTCTCACATTTCTGGACATATATAGGGGTTGCTCTGTGAGCCGACAAATTTGAAGTAGATCTGGGAATGCTTGAAAGTTTGTCTCAGCTTAGGTCACAAACTGAACTTATTCTTTCCTAGCTATTACTGCCTTAGGGCCTCTCTCTGAGGAACTGAGGATTGAACTGAGGGGGCATTCTACCTCTTAAATATACCCTCCCCTCCTTTTTTATTTTTATTTTTATTTTTTATTTTGAAACAGTCTCACTAAGTTACTGAGGGTCTCACTAAGTTGCCTAGGCTGGCCTCCAAGTATGGAATTAAAGGTGTGATGTGAGCCACCATGCTTAGCTTATTGGAATACTCTTCCCTCAGAGTTTTGCATTTCTTACCTCATTTCATTCAAGTTTTTGTTTCATGTCATTCTTTGGAAAGGCCTTCCCTATTTTATCTGAAATAGATTTCACTTTTACTCCTTGATATTTATTTTTCCCTTACCCTGCTTTAATTTTCTTTATAGTACTTAGCACTATCTGAAATGATCTATTTAATAATTAGCCTTTCACTAGGATGCAAAATGTCTTTGGGTAAGAACTTCAAATGCTCATACTGTCCTAAGTTCATATCTATTCTGAGCAGGATCTCTAATGGATTTCTCTCTGTTATAGTTGAACCCTTCTCAGAAGCAATTGCTGCTGACTATAACCCAAAGGAGGAACTAGTTGGCCCAGCTCAGCGTGGTACTGGTAAGTGAGAATTCTGGGAAAGTTCTAGAGCTAAGACATGGGGTAATGAGTTTGGTTACTATCTTTAGCCTTGTATAGATGTTTAGGTGGTTATTCTTCTACACCACGTAGAAGAGGTTGGATGTTGATATTGGTAGTTTCCTGGCCTGGGAGAAGGGTTGAGATCACTTTCTTGGAACTGCCCTGATGTTGGTGTCATTTGCCATGAATAAAGTAAAGCAGGTTTTATTCCCTTATTGGTTCTGCCAGTAGCTTTCTGCTGGGGGCATCCTGGGACCTGGTAGTTATTACTTGTCCTCCCATTTAACTCTTTTAATATCATCTCACAGCCCTGAGAGACTTTCTAAGTTGGGGAGTGCCTCACTAGGTAGCTGAGGCTGGCTGCGAACCCGGATCTTCCGGTCTCAGCCTCCCGAATGCTGGGATTACAAGCGTGCGCCACCACGCCCAGCTATGCTGTAGCTTCTTATTGGAAGCCATAGTCATTTCAGTGATGTAGGCCACTCACGTCACACTGGATCCTGCCTACCCTTAGGTCAGCTTACAGAAATACTGTAGTTTTCTCAAGTCCATCAAATGTGATCTTGAATGGTGGTGATTGAGCGATGCAGTAGGGCTGTACAAAGTGGAAGTCAGGGGAAACTTAGAGGGAAGATTGCAGATGGTGGGAAGGGAAGGGTAATGGATATCAAGAAGTTACTGTGCTAGATGTGTCATTTAATCTAGACAAAATTCATTTTAATGCTGAGGAAACAGAGGCTGAAGAAGCTGAAATAATTCCCAGGTTTCACACCTTCTGGAGCCCATACAGCTGACTTTACAACCCAGGCCAGTGTAATTGCAAACATCATTGTTTTTCCTGATTTGGAAGGCTTTCCTTGGGCTGATAGGACAGACCTTAGAGGTTCAGTTATTTGAGTGGCCCATCAGGGCAGATAGGAATTAGGAGTCCCTTCTGGGCAATGGTATTTCTAATGTATGTGTGTGTGGAGGGTGGTAGGGATGTCAGAGACCGAAAGATAGAAAGAACCTTTATGTAGACAGAAGCACAGCTAAATGTGACTGGAAAGAGAAGTCATCTGTAACAGGTGGGATCCCATAAATTCTTCAGCTGGCACAAACTAGGGACTCGGAGAGCTGGGTTAAAGTTGGGAAACCTGGGTTTTATCTTCTCAGTACATTCCCTTGGACAGTCTTCCTTTCCCTAGTTGTAAAATTGGAGTGCCTCCCTGCCCCCCCAATGTCTATTGTGTGCACCAACTGTGCAGTGATGTTGTAGAGAATCAAATGAGAAGTGCAAGTTGGAAAGCTTTGTGAATCATAAAGCAGCATGAAATGAAACAAGAAAGGAGAAAACTGCAGCATCTAAGTCCCTGACCTGTTTGCCATCCACTCCCCAAAGGTAAAAAGGAAGGTTTTCCTTTGGGAATTTGTGTTGTAAATCTTTCCTCATACCCATCTCTTCCTCTCCTTCCTCTGCTGGTTGTACGCTCAGCTCTGTTTTTCCACAAGGGAAAGGATTCCAGGGCACAGATGACAGTGCAGCAGCACTGGCAGCTTCAGTTTGTAGTATGTGGGCTGCAAATTTCTGGTTTAAATGCACTCTTGTACTCTGGCTGCAAGACTGCCACTGGCATAGATATTAAAGCAATTTTCAAGAGTCTAGACTAGTATGAGTCTGTACTCAGCCACCAGTTCTGCTGAGATCTCATCTTGTTCCTTATTGACATCTCAGAAAAAGAAAACTATTCCTATTTTGGTCCTAGGTTCCTTTTTCCTTCTTGTACCTCCCCCAAACTATAGTGAAAAAGGGATTTATGCTGTAGCTTTTTTTTTTTTTTTTTTTTTTTTTTTTTTTTTTTTTTTTTTTTTTTTTTTTTTTTTTTTTTTTGTGGTACTGGGGATTGAACTCGGGGGCATTCTACCTCCGAGCTATACCCCTAGCCCTATTTTTTATTCTTTATTTTGAAACCGAGTCTTACTAAGTTGGGGAGTGCCTCACTAGGTAGCTGAGGCTGGCTGCGAACCCGGATCTTCCGGTCTCAGCCTCCCGAATGCTGGGATTACAAGCGTGCGCCACCATGCCCGGCTATGCTGTAGCTTCTTATTGGAAGCCATAGTCATTTCAGTGATGTAGGCCACTCACGTCACACTGGATCCTGCCTACCCCAAGTCAGCATTGGGCAGGCCTTAGTTTCAAATTGAAGTTATGGTGGCACATGGCATATCAGAACTCTTCAGGCTTTTGAGGGTGGTTGACTGCTGGAAGTGTCACCTGCCTGTTTTCATGGACATTAGAGACTTTAGAATGACTAACGGCCTTGTTTGAACTGTTGCCTGTTTGTTTGTTTATTTATTTATTTTTTTGCGGTATTGGGGTTTGAACCCAGGGGCATTCTACCTCTGAGCTACACCCCTAGTCCTATTTTTTATTCTTTATTTTGAAACAGGGTCTCACTAAGCTGGGGAGAGCCTCACTAAGTAGCTGAGGCTGGCTGTGAACTCAGATCCTCCTGTCTCAGTCTCCCAAGTACTGGGATTATAAGCGTGAGCCACCATGCCTGGCTTTGTTTATTTGGTACTGGAGATTAAACCCAGGGGTATTCTATCTCTGAGCTATACCACTAGCTCTATTTTTTAAAAAATTATTTTGAAATAGGATCTTGCTAGGTTGATGAGAGTCTAACTACTTTGCTGAGGCTGTCATTGAACCTGTGATCCTCCTGTCTCAGCTTCCCAAGTACTGGGATAACAGGCATGCACCATGAAGCCCAGCTGTTGCCTGTTTATGAATGAGATTCTAAATAGAGATTGATTCCATTGAAGAAATAAGCTTTACAATACAGATCCTAAGCTGAGTGTGGTGCCTAGTGAGAGACCCTGTACTTGGGAGGCTGAGCTAGGAGGATTGCAGGTTTGCAGCCAGCCTCAGCTACTTAGTGAGGCCCTCTGCAACTTAGTAAGACCCTGTTTCAAAATAAAGAATAAAAAATAGGGCTGGAGGTGTAGCTCAGAGGTAGAATGCCCCTGGGTTCAATCCCCAGTACTAAATAAATAAATAAATAAATAAATAAATAAATAAATAAATAAATAAATAAATAAATAAATAAGCAAGCAAGCAAGCAAGCAAGCAAGCTGGTTGTGGTGGCACAGGCTTGTAATCCCAGTGCTTAGGAGACTGAGATATGAGGATTGCAGGTTCGAGGCTAGCCTCAGCAAGATCCTCCTCTTTACAAATAAAAAATAAAATCGGGTTGGGGGTATAGCTCAGAGGTAGAACACCCCTGAGTTCAATCCCTAGTACCCCCCCACCCCCAAAATAAAAAAAATACAGATCCAGTAGGTGACATTGGCTCTGAGCAGTGCCTGGGCTTCCGGGTTCCTTACCTGTAGTTTTTAGTTTCCTCATCTATAAATAGGAATAATAGTTCCTGCTCAGTCCACTGTATAAGGAGCATTTCAAATAAGTGCTGTATAAAACCATTGGGTATTGTACAAATGTAAAGGACTACTAGTGTTAGGGACCTAGAACAGAGTCTAAGAAGGTCCTGAAGCAGCAGCAGTGCATCATCATCCTTCAAGGGACAAATATCTGACTGAAGTGGAATTAATAGCTTAGAAAAGGAAGAGGCCTGTTGTCTGCCAGTATAATTATAAGATAGTGTTAGGGAGTTTTGTCAGGAAACTGAAGGGGGTTGCCAGAGCAGTTCATATAAGTAGCAACTGTCCTTTTTCATTTCACACCCAAGGATTTTAGCCACATTTTATTTGGTTCCAGAAACAGCTGGTTTTCTCAAAGGTTGCTGTCAAAAAGCAATAAGGTCTAGCTTGCTTTGGGGAAAAGAATAGCATGCAAGAGGCCCTGTGCCCCTTTAGATCCTGGGTCCTCTGCTTCTCTCCTATTTTCATTAAAACTTAAGAGTATCCTTCTTGCTTTCCACTGGAACAGCAGGCCAGAACAGAAGATGAGCTAAGCAGGAGAGGGATGGACAGGTCCTATAGGTCAGATCAACTAGAGGGCAGTTAGGGATGTTGGCTGTGGCAGAGAGACAAGATTCTTGAGCCTGAGAATATGGCCAAGAGATCAAATCTAAGGTGGCAAAGTGGGAAACAACAGTTCAGGGAACAAAGTTCTTCAGCAACTCTGGTGCTAGACTCCTGAGTGAGAGATGAGTGAAGGGGGCTTATCATCTAATAGGGAAGATGCAGGAGAAAAAATATATTCTGCAAAAGACTCTATTAACACAAAGCAGAAATTGCTTCTTTCAGATTATCTGTCATTTTGTATTATCTGAGTCTCTGCTCTCCAACTCTACAATCATTACCGCCCCCTTCTTAATTAGCATAACCTGTCAAAAATTACTGTATTAAATGCATAGGGCAAGAGACAAAAGATACCTACGATATAACTAGTCTTTGAGAAGATTAATTAGCTGCATTTTTCCTGCTATTGTGTATATTTCTTTAAAACCTTAGATCGTATGATATGAGGGGTGGGGGAGGTTTTAGAGCTAGCTTTACCAAGATTTGAGTCTGCTCTGACATTTATTTTCTGTATGACTAACCTCTCTGAGCTGTAGTTTCTTCATCTGCAAAATGAGAATGATCCCACTTTCTGTGGTTATTATGGTGCTGATAAATGATGAAAAAAATACCTGTTATGAATTGGTGTTCAGCTACCAGTGACTGGAATAAGTTTCAAAACCATGTGTTCAGTGTTAGATTGAAAAAGGAGAGTGTGGTGACTTAGGCTTTGGACTTTATTACCTAAACCTTGGGAAGCATTTTATTCTTGGACCTCAGTTTCCTCCGCTCAGTAAGGAGGGAGTGAAGTAGAAAGTTGATCTGTAATTGCCAATGTCCCTTCCAGTTCTGTGCCTCCAAAGGCATATTGGTCTGTGGTCCTAAGGCATCAAAATGTCAGGAGAACTGCCTTGCACAGGGCCTGGTAGTCAATGATGGGTTCGATTTTCTCAGAGCAATATCAACCTAGGACAGGGCTTGCTGAATGACTCATCAAGACCCCATGACAGTTAAGATTGTGCACCTGGTACAAAACGACCTAAGGCACAGTCCTTCGTGCATTTTAAAATAAAAACGGGGGAGTTGTGGGAGCCCAGCTGGGCCCTTTCCCCCCTGGCAGTTGCTGTCTGCATATATGAGTAATTATACTCATGATTCTTCTGCTATGGCTACTTTGGTGTCTCGAAGTCTGGAGATTGCTCCTAGGATGCGTAGATGAAAGACCCTCTTCTTAGAAAGTAAATATATGACTCCAAAGGTTTTATGGTTTTATGACTCTAGAAAGTTTGCTTGACCAGGCTATGTAAGAAATGTGAGCTATATGTGGAAAATGAAGAAGTGGTGCTAATTTTGCTCTGACAATGATTGATATGTCATAAATGTATACGTAACCCTGTTGTACTCAAGAAATGTATAAAAATCCATGCTGAATTAAAAAAAAAAAGTGTCAGAAGAGACCAAAGGAGAGGCTTCAACTTTAGTCCTGCTTAAGGCTGCAGCAGGTGCTGTTACAAAGAAAGAGCCATTATCTCTAGTGAGAAGGTGTTGAAAGTGGCAGGGAGTCTGCTGCAGGGGCAGTGACCTACCTGTTACCCAGCATTTTGGAAAGAAATACCAAAGAGAAAATCAAAATGGCCTAGAAGGTTGGAGACTGAGTAGCTAACAACTGTGAGAGAAACCATGAATGCAGGATCCAGTTTGTGCTCCACTTGCTCTGTGTTCCCAATGAAACTCTCTTTTTGCAGCCTCCACATCTCCACCTCTAAGGTATGTTAGGTGGTGTTTCCTCCAAGGGCCTCTCTAGGGCTAATTTTATGAAATTTGATTGTCTGCCCTCTTCTCAAGTTGTGTTTGTATTCCAGCTTTTGCCCTTGATATTGAGGATTTCATTTTTATGAGAAGGCTTTTCAATCAGCCAGGCTTTGTCTAGCCCTAGAATATTTAGAATCCTGAAACCACTATTTCAAGCCGCCAAGAACTATTTAGTTTTCAACACTAGAAATATCTTGATTCATCTACTCCCAACCCCCTCTTTTATCACTGAGAAATAGTGCAGCAGAATAGAATAGAAAGATGGCAGACCCTGAATTCCAATCCTTGGCCTGTACTAACTTAATCTTTCTAAGCCACATAGTATCATCATCTGAAAGTGGGGATTGTGACAAAATGGTTGGCATGCAGAGAATTATTATTCAGAAGAGGAAAGAGGCCTGAGAAGTGAGATCACCCGCCCAAGTTCAAGCTCAGACCTATTTTCTTGTGTGCAATTCCAGTTTTTTTGTGTCTCATTCCAGGGTATTTTTCTCCTCTAGAGCCAAGGTCAGTTGCACCCATATGGATGTAGTAGCAAAGATTGGAACTGAAAGCATGTCAGCTTTCTTAACATCGCTGCCAACAGCCTTCTCAAATCCCCTGTGGTGTATGCCAGTAACACAGCTCCTACTTGTTTTAGAAACAAGGGTTTCATAAACACTCTTGTTTGATTTGCTTTGACTGGTACAAGATCCAGATGCTCATAGAACAGCACAACAGATTCTCCAAATCAACCCATTCCCATTCTGATCTACTTGCAGCTCTGATCTGCTGATGGCTGGGATTTGTCCCCAAGTCACATCTGTCCCCTGCCCGACATGTGAATCATGTTCAGTTTTCTTTGAGTTTATCCTTTCCCTCTTGAATAACAGGTATTTTGCCAGATATTGTGGTAGGTACTTTAGATGTATTATTTCCCTAATCTAACTCATTAAGCTATTAATAGCTCCAGAAGGGAAAGCTGAGGCTTAGTGAAGTAAACCAATTTATTGAGGTCATATATCTAGACTGTGAAAGAGCTGGAGTTGGAACCCAGGTCCTCCTGACCCCATAGGTTGAATTAATTCTTGAGTATGGCGGTTCTGCCTACAGCCCTGGGGTGTGTTTAGAAGTGCTCAAGAGCTGGGTGCAGTGGTGCATACTTGTAATTCCATTACTTAGGAGGCTGAGACAGGAGGATTACAGGTTTGTGGTCAGCCTCAGCTACTTAGTGAGGCCCTCCACAATTTAACAAGAGCCTGTACGAAGTAAAGAATAAAAAATAGGGCTGGGGTATAGTTCAGAGGTAGAATGCCCCTGGGTTCAATCCCTAGTGCCACCAAAAAAAAAAAAAAAAAAAAATGCCATGGCCTCAATATAATGCAAATATGTTCTACACCTTTGGTGAATTTCTTTTAAGTTTCTGCTTCTGCCTCAGACTGACCACCTTCTCCAGAGCCCAGGTGTGGGGGTGTGGGGCCCAGGGATCCATGAACTGAGAGGCCAATTTTCCATCTTTGATATTGAGGATTAAACCCAGATGCATTCTACTTCTGAGCTACACCCCCCGTTCTTCTTCTTTTTTTTTTTTTTGCGGTACTGGGGATTGAATTCAGGGGCATTCTACCTCCGAGCTACACCCCCAGCCGTATTTTTTATTCTTTATTTTGAAACTGGGTCTCACTAAGTTGTGGAGTGCCTCACTAGGTAGCTGAGGCTGGCCTCGAACCCAGATCCTCTGGTCTCAGCCTCCCAGATGCTGGGATTACAAGAGTGCGCCACCACGCGGCCAGCCTCAGCTACCTAGTAAGGCACTCCGCAACTTAGTGAGATTCGGTTTCAAAATAAAGAATAAAAAATAGGGCTGGGGGTGTAGCTCGGAGGTAGAATGCCCCTGAGTTCAATCCCCAGTACCGCAAAAAAAAAAAAGAGTGCGCCACCACGCCTGGCTTCCCCCGTTCTTTTTATTTATTAATTTTTTATTTTGAAATGGGTTCTCATTCAGTTGCTGAGGGTATCACAAAGTTACTGAAACTGGCCTTGAGCCTGTAATTTTTCCTGTTTCAGTCTTTAAATATTGGGATTATGAGTGTGCGCCACTGTGTCCAGCTTTGTACTTGTTTTCAAAGGTGAAAGAGAAGCTGGGTATGGTGGTGCATGTTTATGATCTCAATATTTGAAAGACTAAGACAGGAGGGTCGCAGGTTTGTGACTATCCTTAGCTACTGAGTGAGGCACTCCGCAACTTTATGAAACCCTGTTTCAAAATAAAAAATAAAAAATAGGGCTGGGGTGTAGCTTGGAAGTGGAATGCCCCTGGGTTCAATCCCCAGTGCTGCAAAAAAAAAAAAACAGATGAAAGAGGAGAAGATTTCGAGTAGTAAGCCCCCACTTAAGTGCTTGCCTCAGAAGTTCAGGAAATGGAAAAGAAAGGGTTTGTACATCTCAAACTTAGTGAGCCTCCTCTAAGAACTGGCAAGAGACAACACATATATGTGTAAGGAGTAACATTGTTCTGATAGGTCCTCAAAGCATTTTATTTTCAGAGATTATACTGCGATGAAACAGAAGGAACCTACCCTTATGTCTTAGAATTAGGGGCCAGAGTCCAAATTGTTAGTCTTGTTAATGCCGACGAGTTTAAGTCCTCACAGAGGATTTTCTCCTTGGCCTTGGGCCTACGGCCCTACCCAGTCTTCAGTTGCAAAAGGGGAGGCACTTAGTCTTTGCCCCTTTCTGAAATATTTTTAGGGTAAGGAGAGATATTTTTATCTTTGCATTTTCCTTAACATCATTTGCCAAAATCATGGAATTTTAGGATATCAGAGTTAAGGGACCTTACTTAACTGATAATCAAGTTTACAGAGGAATTTTTTTTTAAATTCTTTTTTTGTTTTGGTACTGGGTATTGAACCTAGGGTGTTTCTACCTCCGAGTTATTCTCCCAGCCCCCCCCCCCCCCTTTTGAAATAGGGTCTAAGTTGCTGAGAGTCTCACAGTACATTGCTTAGGCTATCTGAACCTGCAATCCAGCCTCTCAGGTACTGTGATTACAGGTCTTTGCCACAAAGCCTGGCTTAAAGGAACCTTTTTATTTATACATGTAACATCCAAGCTGAGCAACTGTGGTTGAAACAGCAGCAGTAAGCCTTCTCAGTCTTCCCACTACTTAGTCCCTGAGCCATTTGCCTTCAATCTACAGAGTTCCTAGAAACACAGTTTATAAAACACTGACCTGTACCAGATTTCCTATTTTGTAATAGTGAAATTCAGGCCCAGCAAAGGGCAGTAAAGTACCCAGGATCACACCAGTAATAAGTGGTAGACACCCTGATTCTCAACGTAGGGCCCTTTCTTCTATATTCAGCTTTCTGTAATTGTGTCATTTCCCAAGTGACCACCTATAATACTTGACTGGCATCCTATGCCTAGGTGTCAGGCTTTTTTTTTCCTTTCAACATCTGGCTCCTGGGACCTAGGCAGGCAGTCCTGTGGACTTTTGTACACCTGTTAAGGCATAATTGACACATAACCATGTGTCAATTTAACTGGCATGTGTTTAAGTTATTAATATGGAAACCTACAAATAATAGCTGAGAAACTGGATTTAGTTGTTAGTGGAAAAAGAATTGCTATAATTGCTAAATTAGAACTCAAATTGGTTAATGTTCTACTAAAAATGTAACCTACTGTGCTTAAAAAAGTATCTTTTTTCTGTACTTTAACCTCTTAACTTTGCAGAGTTTTTTAAAAATATGTGGGCACTAATCATTGGTAAATAAGTCAAACAAAATTCCATTCTCCAAGTATCAGATGTCTTTCAGATACATTATTAAGAATCTTCTGATATGACTTTAAAAGGTTCCACAACAGCAAGGTGTGGTGGTGCATACCTGTACTTGGGAGGCTGAGTCAGAATTTCAGGCTCAAGGACAGCTTCAACAAGCAAGACTCTTAAGCAACCTAGGGAGACCCTGTTTCAAAGTAAAAAAGGGTGTGGAGGACTGGGTGCCTGGGAATCATTAGATCAAGAATTGGAAATTCCTCACAAATCAGCCAAATCAAAAGATATCTAGAGTACGAGTAAGGGGTAGTGTTGATGGTGCCTCTGCTTGAATTATCTTCTGGGGATGGGGATTGCCAGCTCTTGAGTGTAAGGACCAGTGATGCATAGCCATCCTTATTTGTACTTGGGCAAATGACAGCATGTTGGCAAGTGTCCAGCATTGCAGTAGCTGCCTGCAGACCATCTCTGCCATTCAGGACATCAGCAGCTGGCTCCTAGACAAGGCTGCTGTGGTTTGATAGAGCCCAGTCTTTGGAATTGTGCAGATCTAAGTTCAAATCCTTGCCTGCCAATTACTAATTGTGTTCCTTAGATTAATTCCTTTTTTGTTTTTGGTGGTACTAGAGATTGAACCCAGGGGTACTCTACCATTGAGCTATACCCTAGCCCTTTATTTTTTATTTTGAGACAGGGTCTCACTAAGTTGCAGAGGTTGGCCTTGAACTTGTGATCTTCCTGTCTTAGCCTTACAGGTGTGTGCCATCGCACCTGACCTTAGATTAATTCTTACTTTCCTTCTCAGAGCCTCAGTTTTCCTGTCTGTAAAAATAGTGCTGTTGATACCTGCTTTTCAGGTTGTTCTGAGAATTCAAAATACCATAGGCAAATAGGAATCACCCAATACCTGAACCTTACTTTGGTGAATGGCAAGTTGATCTGTTGCTGTTATCTCTTTGAAGAACAGTATCTCTAGGAGATGACAGTTAAAGTCAAGGCTGCTCTGAATCCTCAACCAACCCTTCCCTTCCCCTTTCTTACCCTAAGAATTGCCCTGGACACCATTTTCCCTTCCTCAATGTCAGGCCCCAGAAATGTTGGGGGAAATGGAGTCTCCAGGCCATGTCTTGTCCCGCCAGGCATCATACCTGAGTAAGCAGGATTGTTATCTAGCAGATATACAGGGGTGCAAGGCAGGTAGCTCAGGCAGCAGCTCATGAACAAAAGGCTTCTCTCTGTTCCCAATAAATTGGTCCTTGGGGATCTTAGCTTTGAAATTCTAATAGACACAGGAAGGAAAAGATTCATTAGGTTCTGGACTCATTAAAATGCTCTGCTGCTCACCTGCAATTTATTCTTGGCACTTCATCAGGAGGAACTAAGTAAATGAACAGGCTGGGAAGCTGCTGACAGCTGAGTGCTATGTGCCTGATGCTGCTGAGGGCTTGGGTGTTGGACTCCTGTACTGTAGAACATACAGCTTCAGAAGTACCTCACCCCTGGACCTTAGCATGAGTCTAAGTCTCGCTGTCAGTACTGGAAGGATCTTCTGAAATCACTCATGTGATAATTCATTTATGGATGATTCAAAGAAGGACGGGGCTTGCTTAAGATCACTAAGCACATTAGTGGTAGAGTTAGAATCAGGCTTCCTGACATCCAGGCCAGAAATATTTCCCATACCCACACTTTGGTCTTCTAGACTCAGTCTTTCATTCATTCAACTTTCAGCAGATATTTTGACACCTTCTTTGTGCCAGGATTCTGTGATTAAAAAGACCTGGAAAAGTAGAATAGTTGACACAGTATTAGGGGAGATTAGAAAGGCCTCCAAGTCTGAGGGTTGAGTAAGAATTAAAAGAAATTAGTTCAGCACCGAGTTGTAGGTGACTTTCCAGGAATGGAAATTTGAGTCTTGCTGGCATGGAGGAATTGAAGAAGATGAGAAGTTGAAGGCAGGTCAAATCTGTAAGGTTTGAACCACTTTCTCTGTAGTTATAAAGAATTCAAACAAATAGCTGGGTGTGGTGGTGCACGCTTGTAATCCCAGCATTTGGGAGGCTGAGACAGGAGGATCTGGGTTCGTGGCCAGCCTCAGCTACCTAGTGAGGCCCTTCACAACTTAGTGAGACCGCGTTTCAAAATAAAGAATAAAAAATAGGACTGGGGGTATAGCTCGGAGGTAGAATGCCCCTGAATTCAATCCCCAGTACTGCAAAAAAAAAAAAAAAAAAAAGAAAGAAAGAAAGGAAAAAAAAAAAAAAAGAATTCAAACAAATAAACCAGATCCTAGGTAATCATTCTGGTAACATTATTTAACATCTTTGTGTGTGTGGGGGGGGTACTGGGGATTGAACCCAGGGCCATTGTACCTCCAAGCTACACCCCCAGCCCTATTTTTTATTCTTTATTTTGAAACAGGGTCTCACTAAGTTGTGGAGGGCCTCACTAAGAAGCTGAGGCTGGCCGTGAACCAGCAATCCTCCTGTCTTAGCCTCCCAAGTACTGGGATAACAAGTGTGTGCCACCACACCCAGCTATTTAACATCTTTTAAGTATGCTTGCTGGATATTTGTGTACAGAAATGTCTAAAATATGTGTAGTTCTGGCCCTCAGGGACCTATTCATCTAATGAGGCAAACTAATGAACAACCCCTGTAATAAATCAAAGGAACAATTATTTTTGTTGGAGGAAGTCAAGGTTGAGTGGTGTGTTACTTTCAGCATTTTCTCTGGGTTTTGATATCACCTGTCAAGTGGTAAATAACTTTTGCCCCATGTAATTCATGAGCTGATGGGAAAATAATTTTATAATGACTGGTATTTGTGTGGCATTTCATGGGTTACAAAACACTTTTTACATTAGTTCATTGATTTTTTTTTTTTTTTTTGGATGGTACTGGGGGATTGAACCCAGGGGCATTCTACCTCCGAGCTACACCCCCAACCCCATTTTTTATTCTTTATTTTGAAACAGGGTCTCACTAAGTTGCAGAGGGCCTCACTAAGTAGCTGAGGCTGGCCTCGAACCTGTGATCCTCCTGTCTCTGCCTTCCTACTGGGATGGCATGCATGCACCACCACGCCGACTTAATTCATTGAATCTTAACTACAATCTTATGATTTAGGAAATTTGTCCCTCAGTTTACAGATGAAGAAACTAATATGCAAAGAGATTGAGACTTGTTAATGGTTTTACAGCTTTTGATGAACAAAAGTTAGGATTCTAAATCCAAATTCTGAATTCTATTTTGTAGTACAGTGGATCTTAACAAACTTTTAAAAAGTAGAGAAAGATCACTACCTTACTCTATTCCCTTCTTAAGTGGCAAATTGTCCCCCCTCTTGTTCACAGTCATTAGAAATGTAAGAATATCTTTAGTGTGAAAAGAAAGAATGTAGTGTGAAAAGCACATCTAGTTTGGCTGGAGAGAAAGAAAGGGAGCTTATTTCAGATCATTCTCAGGCTGGGTTCTGAATTTTTAACCATATTCCCTAGTGCTTCATCAGTTCCTGCCCCTCCACCTCATGCTCTTCACAGAGTGCCATCTCAATTATTACTGCATTGGCTCCTCTTACCAGCTTGTGGGGGAAACTGAGGTCCACAGAGGTTAAAAAGATCAGAGACAGCCTGGTGTGGTGGCCCATGTTTGTAATCCCAGTACTTGGGGGGCTGAAATAGGAGGATCACAGGTTTGTGGCCATCCTCAGCTACTTACTGAGTCCCTTTGCAACTTAGTGAGATCCTGTTTTGTTTTGTTTTTTCCCCCTCCATGGCAGTACTGGAATTTAGGACTCCTCACACCAAACAGGTGCTTTTAAGTCACAGAAAATAGGCTTTGGTTTGGTTTAGTTCAAATAACTCTTGAATATACCCCATATGCCAGAGACCTTCTTGGTAGGCTCAAAATCATCTTGATGCGCAGTACCTTCCTTCTCTAAGAGCACAGACTTGGAATACTTACTTCTCTGTCCCGAGGTAGGGCCTAGGTCAAGAATGCTTTGCTATTGTTTTTGGCCTTAGTTTGCCAGAAGCTGGGGAGAGCAGGTGGCCAAAGCAGGATGGATCATGAGGGTGTGATCTTAGAGTTAGAGGATGAGTTGAAAGCCTGATACTCAGGTATTTTCTATCCCAGAGCAAAGTGAAGCTGACCCATTTATCATCTTCAGTCACTTCCCCTTCTGTCCATTCTCTCTTCCTGGACAGACCTCTTACAAGGGCTACGGAGACCTGCTGTTCCAAGATGAGGGTAAGGAGTCTGGCCACATAGCCAGTTTGGCATCTCTTCTATGTAGACACTTGTGGACTGCAGGCCTCCCACCAGGCTCCCACCACTCTTCTATCTATTTTTACTCCTAACACCATAAGAAACTTATTTCCTGCTCTGCCAAACAGCCTAAAGAGTAATCAGTACTAAAACAAACTGGTGTTTTCCTGTTTGTCCAAAATTCTAACTTGAAAAATTTAAGAAGTATTATTTTGGGGAATAACTGGGAACCCTGCAAGAGCCTTATAAAGTGTGAAAAGAAATAGCAACATTTGTTCATTATGTTTCAAATGTTCCTAAGATTCATATCTTTATATATTACAGAGCCTTTTCATACATTTGAGTCACAGAGCAACTCTGAGGGAAGCAGTGCAAGGATTTTTATTCCCACTTGACAGTTGAGGAGACTAAGGGCCAGAGGGGGCTATAGAGGGTTAATGGCCATCTGATATCATGGCGACAGAGCTCAAAACATAACCAAGATCTGGAAGACAAGTAGTTGTAGATTTGAGATCTGGTGCTCACCACTTTGTAGCTGTGTAACCCTGGGCAAGTTATTTAGATTCTGTGAACTTCGGTTTCCTTCTCTGTAGTATCTACTTATGGTTGTCTAAAGATTAAATAAAATATATGGAAAATGCTGACACAGTAGATGCTCACTAACTGCAGGTTTCCTACTTCAGTGTTTTAAGAGTATTGTATGCTGAGTCTTTGGTACTCTCATACAACTAGAGTGTGGTTTATGTGTCTCATGGAATTAAGAGAACTAAATTAGAGGAAAGCAGGGGTGCTCTAGGCACTGGCTAAGTACTTTGGATGCAAATTACAGTAGGTTAGAGTTGATAGGGACCCTGGAAATCTGTCCCAATGTGTCTTAAGCTGTATGTTTCTCAAAAGAGAGGGTAAGTCTAACTTTTAGGAAAAGTCAGACTGAATAATTGAAGTACATTTCTTCAGTGCTGACTTCCCAGAGTTACTGAGGGTGACTCCTGCAAGTGGTTGGGATGCTTTCATGTAGTAGAATATGCAAAATCTCCTGGGATTTTTTAATTTTAGAGTCCCTCTTCTGAGGAACTCTGATTAACATCTTAATGGTGATGGTCTTCCGTTGAAGAGTTCATACAACACTGATCTAGTCCAGTTCTTTTATTTTCTAGGTGAGGCAAGTAAGGTCTGTAACTAAGTTTACAGAACCCAGTTCAAGGTTCAAGATGTCTGAGCCACATCACTTGCAGTCCACCTTTTTTTTTTTGCAGTACTGGAGATTGAACCCAGGGGCATTCTACCTCTGAGCTACACCCCCATCCCTTTTTTTTTTTCCTTTATTTTGAAAACAGGGTCTTACTAAGTTGCCTCACTAAGTAGCTGAGGCTGGCCACAAACCCATGATCCTCCTTTCTTAGCCTCCCAAGTACTGGGATTACAAGCATGTGCCACCATGCCTGGCTCTACCATTCTTTTCTAACCAGGAAATTTTAAAATTAGAGGTTTCTGCAAGCCACTAATCAGAGAGCATTGTTAAGAACATCAAGCTTTCTGTTTCAGTCAGTTTGTTCCAGTAAGCAGGAAAACGAGGAAATAGACTTAATTGGCCACCAAATGTGTTTCCAAACAATTGAAGGACCAGGGATCAGGTAAGTAGCTCAGTGTATTCTAAAGGTACCTCTAAACCATACAGCTGAACTCTGTTTTTTGTTTTTTGGTTTTTTTTGTAGTATTGGGAATTGAACTCAGGGACATTCTACCTCTGAGCTACACTTCCGGTCCTATTTTTTATTCTTTATTTTGAAATAGGGTCTCACTAAGTAGCTAAGGCTGGCTTGTGAACCCTGATCCTCCAGTCTCAGCCTCCCAAGTACTGGGATTACAAGCATGCGCCACCATACCCAGCTGAAATCTATTCTTGATGTAAAATGTTTGGGTTGCATTGAGGGAAGTAGAGAACTAGGAGGGCCACAGTGCAACCCTCAATGAGGACTACTCTAGCCTAGTGCAATAGTGCATGCCTGTAATCCCAGTACTTAGGAGGCTGAGACAGGAGGATTGCAGGTATGAGGCCAGCTTCAGCAATTTAGCAAGACCCCATTTCAAAATAAAAGATAAAAAAAATAGATCTGGGGGTGCAGCTCAAAGGTAGAATGCCCCTGGTTCAATCTCCCATACCACAAGCAAGCAAGCAAGCAAGCGCGCGCACACACACACACACACGGACCATTCTGATCTGACACCACTAATTATAGGAAGGATCCTGAGAGTCATTCAAAGAGAAATTTCAAATATCTGCTCCTTCATCATATCTTCACTATAAAACTCAGTGGGTAGGAATGTTCTGTGAGATTTCTACCCAGACCCCAGCAGAGGGTGGAAAACTATGGAACAGCAGGGAGGCTAAATCATTTTTCGAGGATCATTCAGCTCATAGCATGGTGGAACTGAGATTTGAACCCAAGTAGTCTGACTTTTAAGAGTCATTCTCCTAAAAGCTGGGTGTAGTGGCACATACCTGTAGTCCCAGCTACTCAGGAGACTGAGGCAGGAGGATCACTTAAACACATGAATTCAAAACCAGCATGGGAAACATAACATGACCCCGTTTCAGAAAAAGAATGAAATAGCCAGGCGTGGTGATGCATACCTGTAATCCCAGTACTTAGATTGAGACAGGAGGATTGCAGGTTTGAGGACAGCCTCAGCAAATAGTGAGACTCTCCTCAACCTAGCAAAACCTGTTTCAAAATAAAAAAAATAAAATTGGGCTCGGGGTGTAACTTGGAGGTAGAATGCCCTTGAGTGCAATCTCCAACACCAAAAAAATAAAAAAATAAATAAATAGGCCCAGAAAGGGCCATTGAGCCCCTGATATAATTCTTACTTCCAAGAGTTGTCAGGATGAGAAGTATAATATTTAGTAATGCATCAACCACATAGTAAGCAATTAATAAACTAAAATATCATGTGTATTTCAAAGTATCCCTTCCTAAGGGCTAGGGTGGATTGGGGCCCTGCAAAGATATCTCTTTCCTATGTCTCCCTAGACTTTCCTGTTTCTTTGTTCCTTAAAATGCATGGTTGGGGAAGAGGGCAGGGGTGGGAGCAGTACTACATTGTTTAGCCAAGTTCAGTTCTGTAGATAATCCCTGAGCATCCATTCTGGGCTGGGGCCTATCCTGAAAGGGGGTGAAGATGTCAAAATGAAGTAGATTGTGGTCTTTGCTGTCTAGGAACTTAGTTTTAAGAGGAGAGGTGACACTGAAACAGATCATTTTATTAGTGTCTCCTAGATGGATCTTAGCCAGCACATCAGACCTCACTGTCCATGTCTCATACCACAGATAGCAAGGCAAGAATGTCTTGCTATTATTAATTGTTAAAATAATCATCCTCTAATATCCATGTCATCATTAAGTAGCTATTATTGATATAGAAAGTACTCATACCTTAGAGAAGGTTAGCATCTCCTTAAAAGAGATTTTTAAAATATGCTTATTTGGAAAAACTTGTTATTTTTACGATGGAGGAGGTGGAAGTGTTCTGAAACTGCCAGTAGGGCTGAGGGAGTCCTTGGCTTGAGGAATGTACAATGGGAAGGATTTATGTTTCCCAGGCCTCCCTCCTGGCCACTCAATTATAGCTTCTTGTACCCAGGTACATTTGTTTATTAGTGGAATGAAGAAGGGGGAGATAGCTTTCTGAGGCAAGACATCTGCTAAGAGAGGCAGACAGTGTCTGCTGAAATTGGCAGGAGCTATGCCAGGGCTTTGTGAGAATGGGTATTATTACATGAGGTACCTTGACTTAATCAGTCCATGAGCATGATTAGAGCTCCTACCATGTGCCTAGCTAGGTGATGTGGAAAATACCCCAAAAGCTATATGCTGCTTAGCAAGAGAAGACTACTAACAATTGAAACAGAAGAGTCAGCCAGCACAATACAGGATGCTCTACTCAGCTCAGGGGCCAAATTGGTGCTTTAGACTCTCAAGAGCTACAGGGACTTAAGAGTACCTCCTTACTGAGCCCTGGACAGCATATGACAGAGGAATGGGTATTAACTCCCATGAAGTTCAGACTCTTGAGTGGCCATAGGTTTCTCCTGATCAATATCTTCTAGGATCTCTCGTGTCATCTCTTGCAGTTGCATTCTTTTTTATTAAAGTGCATCGCAATTATACATCATAGTGAGGTTCAATGTGATTAAAACATACATGCTCACAGCTCTTGGTGTATTTTCCTCCACATCCTACCTGCTCCCCTCTCTTCTTTGCACATGTTAGTGAAATTGGAAGTAATCTTCACATATTGCCATAGGATTATCTGAACTATTTCCATCCTTCAATCTTCCTTCTTCTTCTCCCTAACTCTCTCTCCCAATCCCCTTCCGCTACTATGCAGGTCTCTCTCCATATTTTTTTTTTTTTTTTTTTTTTTTGCGGTACTGGGGATTGAACTCAGGGACATTCTACCTCCGAGCTACACCCCCAGCCCTATTTTTTATTCTTTATTTTGAAACCGGGTCTCACTAAGTTGCGGAGTGCCTCACTAGGTAGCTGAGGCTGGCCGCAAACCCGGATCCTCCGGTTTCAGCCTCCCAAATGCTGGGATTACAAGCGTGCGCCACCACGCCCGGCTTCTCTCCATATTATTATTATTTTTTTTTTTTTGCGGTACTGGGGGTTGAACTCCGGGGCATTCTACCTCCGAGCTATACCCCCAGCCCTATTTTTTATTCCTTATTTTGAAACCGGGTCTCACTAAGTTGCGGAGTGCCTCACTTAGGTAGCTGAGGCTGGCTGCGAACCCGGATCCTCCGGTCTCAGCCTCCCGAATGCTGGGATTACAAGCGTGCG